>PVJN01015558.1:5321-44240 GCA_004026805.1 Lasiurus borealis | reverse complement strand
TACAACAACCTTCATTTCCAATCCAAACTCTCTTGGATCATGTAGTTGAGAACTTAGGGGGAAAGCCAGGGAATGCAAAAAAAAAAAAAAAAAAAAAAAAAAAAAGGCAGCTGGGCATTCTGGGAAAAACAGAAGGTTGCATTAGGAAGGCCCCATCCACGGGTGAAATCACTGCCCCGAATCAGAGCTGGACATCTGTGTGTTTCCGGAGAAAAAGGCAGACTGGATGGCAGGCGGGAGGGACAGTGGGGAGGGGCGGCCCTGTACCAGGGACACACTGAAGGAGGCACAGTTCCACTCCCGCCAAGAGAAAACAAAGGCAGCGGAGAAACCAGGAAAACCAAAACTGGCACCAGGAAGGCATGGCCCGAGTACGGGCCCGACTAAGATGACACTGAACTTGAGCAATCCCTGGGCAAGCAAGGAGAACTCATTTCAACATTCCCCCGTGGAGGGAAGGAATCTGAACCATAGGCGTGCGCAGAAGGAAGCGGAATGATAGCAGGCTCGCTGGCTCTGGGAAGAAAAATATTTACATTTCTCGTCATAATCATACAAATTCTGTTTATTGATTTTTGGACTCAGCCCACAGACGGGACGTGGAAGACCTAATTTCGCTGATAGACTGAGTCTGAATGTTATCAGTGTTGACAGCATGAATGCGGAAAGGCAGCCCACAGGCAGGGAAGGCGAAAGGGAGGCCAGAGGGCGGGGTGGCGCGCTTTCAAGTTCATGTTGCAAAGGCGGGGAGTCGGTTATAAAGAAAGCCAGGTACGAATCACAAACTAGAAGATGAGCTGAAAACGGTTCCTGATTGGACGGCAGGGCGGGTGGAGGCCTGCTTTGCTAGCACAGGCCTCAGAGGCATGTCAGTGAGGACCCTGGCGGGATGCTGAGGGTCCAGGAGGGAGGGGGAGGGTTCCCTTTTGTTTGCTCCTGGTTCCTGTCTGCGTTTCTCTTTTCTTTTTAAAATATATGTTTATTGCCAAAACTGGTTTGGCTCCGTGGATAGAGCGTTGGCCTGCGGACTGAAGGGTGCCAGGTTCGATTCCGGTCAAGGACATGTATCTTGGTTGCGGGCACATCCCCAGTAGGGGGCGTGCAAGAGGGAGCTGATGGATGTTTCTCTCTCATCGATGTTTCTAACACTCTGTTCTTCTCCCTTCCTCTCTAAAAAAAATAAATAAAATATATTTTAAAAAATAAGTGGGGCTAGGAGCAGACGCTCCCTGAGTCAGACCTGTTCAACTTGAAGACTCACTTCAGTGAACCCTCAGAGTGGGACCCAGCCCCCCTGTCCCTCCGGCCCTGACACCCCCTCTCTCTGCCGCAGGGAAAGAGGTCTGCTATGAGCGGCTGGGGTGCTTCCGAGACGGGGTCCCGTGGACGGGCACGCTGTCCAGGCAGTTCGCCGGTTTGCCCTGGTCCCCGGAGGAGATAAGCACCCGCTTCCTGCTCTACACCAGACGCAACCGCCTGGCCCCCCAGGTACGTGGCGCCGGCCTTCCAACAGGTGGTTCCAACCGAGAAGCTGCGGCCACAGACACAGCACACAGGCACCGTGACCCGTTCCCGCAGAAACTAGTGGTTCCTCTTTTATGGAATTTATTGGGGTTACATTGGTGAGAAAAGTTTATAGGTTTCTGCACCTGGTGTCCATAGCAGCCTTGTTTACACTGGCCAAGATGTAGAAACCCCGTGCCCATCAGCAGGTGAGTGGGATACAAAGCCTGTGGTCTATTTCCACCATGGAATACAGTGGTACCTGGAGATACGAGTGCCCTAACATCCGAGATTTTTGAGATACGAGCCATCGAGCAAGCAATTTTTTATTTGAAATATGAACAACATTTAAGATAGGAGTAATCGAGCGGATTGGCCGGCTGCACACGACCCACCAGTTTACCGCGACTCGAGCGTCTCATAGTTTCCCACGCCTCAAGGTTACGGAATGAATTAAACTCGTATCTCAAGGTACCACTGTATCCCATGATCTCACTTATATGTGGAATCCAATGAACAAAATAAGCTGCTGAACAAAAATAGAACCAGAGGCGTAGACACAGGATGAGAGGAAGAGGAGGGAGTGGCTGGCTAGAAGAAGGTGGAGGGATTAGCCACGGGGCCATGTATGTACATAACCCATGGACACAGACACAGAGTGGTGAAGGCCAGGGGTGAGGGGGCAGGGGCTGGGGGGAGGTGGGCACAGCGGGGATATAAGAGGGCACCTGGCATAGTGTCAACAATGAAAAATTACACAGGTTTACGATGCACAATTCTGTAATTCATCATTTACACATTGTACAAACTATTGATTTTAAGACAAGCATTTCTTTTTACAGTTGTGAGCCAGATTTTCTTCTCCTATGACTTGTACTAGTGTTTAAATATGAAAATTACACTGCATATGTTGTGTCATAGAAGGTAAATGTGGTGTTTTGTCCATTTAAAAAATATTGTTTTAATAGATATATTTTTAAATCTTTATTGTTGAAAAGATTACATTTGGCCCCTCTTGTCCAGCTAATATCCACTGAGTGGCCAGATGATGATGATCTCTGAACGCATAATAATCTGGCCACTCGGTAAATCCTATATAATAAAAGACTAATATGCAAATTGTCCCCTCAACCAGGAGTTCAACCAGCAGGCAGGCTGGCCAACCGTCCATGTCCACTCACCCTGGCCAGGCTGGCCGGACCCCACCCATACACAAATTCATGCACTGGGTTTCTAATATATATATTGCATTCAGGTATATAATATAAAGACAGATTATTATATCTCAATGTATTAATTGAGAGCCTTTCACATGTAAAGACTGTGATCAAGCCACAGTGCCTAGTACGTGTTACACTGATAAGCAGGACAGTGTCTTACAGGCATCGCTAGTATATTAGGAATTGTCGGAGGACCCGGTGCGATGACCTTGGTCTTCTGAGAGTCTATCTTCCTGCAAGAATTAAATGACTCACTGCCCCCACGAGTCCATGACTCTTCAGCCCAGAGTGGCTCACGCAGACGGTAGGGGTGATGCACATGTTGCAGGAGGATGCTGGTTTCTGTGCCTGCAGCCATTGTCAGGGTTGGCGCACACTAAGTGGTGACTGTCTTTGACGTGCTGGGAATGGGATGACCTTTGACGTCGTCAGCAGTTGTAGAAGGGGTGGATCCCGTACCTACTGGGCCCCATGACTCCTCAAGGATGAGAAAGATGAGGAAAGGCCTGGGCACCAGCTCAACACGGGTACTTGTGGCGTCAGAATCCCAGGTGCCTTATTTGGATCCCGTGATGTGTAGCATTTCCTATTTTCTAGGTTAGTACAGTGGTACCTCGAGATACGAGTGCCCTAACATACGAGATTTTGAGATACGAGCTATTTTTGCTTTGAAATACGAGCAGCATCTGAAGTAGGAGTAATCGCTCGGATCGGCCGGCTGAACACGACCCACCAGTTTACCTCGACTCGAGCGTCTCATAGTTTCCCACGCCTCAAGGTTACGGAACGAATTAAACTCGAATCTCGAGGTACCACTGTATATCTTTTACAGGGGTGTGCCTTTTCTACTTTTTTAAATTCCTTGTGACAACAGAGCATGCTCAGATCCCACATTTGTCTTTGTCTGATGGCCACTCTGAGACTTACTTGGGGTCCCCCTTCTTCAAACTATGTATTCTCTTGACGGGGAAAGCCTAAACAAATCCTTTCTACCAAATTCCTCCCCAACATAGGTTTTGGGGGTGTAGAAACAGGAGTATGGTAGGTGTTGAGGGGGCTTCCAGCTGGAGTTGGAATGAGTATCTGGATTTTCCGGCGTATAAGATGACTTTTTAACCCAGGAAAATCTTCTCAAAAGTTGGGGATCGTCTTATATGCCGGGTGTCATCTTATAGGGCGGAGATATCCCAAACTCTATATTTTAACTGGAAAAGTTGGGGGTCGTCTTATACGCCCAGTCATCTTATACGCCGGAAAATATGGACAAATATTTTTGCCCTTGGGTTCCAGTACTTGGCAGGTGAGTGCTCTCAATAAGCCGGAACACAGTTAATTTCCTGCCTCAGCAAGTCCCACATCTGGTCTGGGCCCTGTCAGATCATAACTTGAGAAGCTCATAGCTTCAGAGAAAGACCATGAGGGTTTGACCCCCCACTCAGGACCCATTGGCTACAGTGCTTCTGGGCAGGTGACTTGACCTCTGTCATTGTGCCCCTGGCTGGTCTGTAACATTTGTGCCTCTCTCACTGTGCCCTGAAGGTTGAATGGGTTACTCTATGAGGCCCCAAGACAGCTCCTGCCACAGGGACAGACCCCAGTGTCAGCTCTAATGACATCACTCTGTAAACCAGCTGCGGGTTCGTTAGCCAGCGAGTTGTGCGATTAGTGGCATGTCACTGCTAACTCAGACAGCTCGTCACAGGCTCTGCTTAAATTTCCTAAGTATCTCAATGTGTGGCTTTCCAGTTGTACGATTCGCTACTGTCAGACTTGGTATTTGCAGATAATTCATTTCGGTCTTAATGGAATTGCTTGTACTTGTGTGTATTAATCGTCTTAATAACAAAACCACTTAATATCATCAGATTCTAAAATCTTTGAGAGTTTGGTTATAAAAGCAATGCAGCAAAATATAAGAAAGACAAAATAATATTGAATGCAATCACAGAAAATTATCTTTAACGTGTTGCTTGTCTTTTCTGTAGTGAGATTCTAACTTCTGTTCCTCACTCAGAAAATGGGGTGAACAGTCTATTTTGCCACCAGGTAGCGAGCTTCTGGGTCTCAAATAAGGCAATTTCCGTGCATTACCTTCACACTCAGTGAGAAGTGCCATACCAAAGTCAGGCTTACTGAAATTCTTTTTTTTTTTTTTAATATATTTTATTGATTTTTTTAAAAATATATTTTATTGATTTTTTTTTTTTTTTACAGAGAGGAAGGGAGAGGGATAGAGTGTTAGAAACATCGATGAGAGAGAGAGACATTGATCAGCTGCCCCCTGCACGCCCCACACTGGAGATGTGCCTGCAAGCAAGGTACATGCCCCCGACCAGAATCGAACCTGGGATCTTTCAGTGTGCAGGCCGACGCTCTACCCACTGAGCTAAACCAGTCTGGCAAGGCTTGCTGAAATTCTGATGGAAACCAGCTCAACCCTGTCTTACAAACATCGCTTTAAACGCAAACATGTTTATTTCCTTTCGTCACGATTACACGTACATGTTACATTTCATCATACACGAATAATTTCTTAGTGCTTTTCCAATATGTATCAGCAGCTATTTCTTTAGTAAGAGTGTATTAAAGAAGGTGGATAAAAATTAAATTTAGCCCGGCGGGTGTGGCTCAGTGGTTGGAGGTCACAGGTCAATCCCAATCAGCTCATATCAGGGTACATATCAGGGTTGTGGGCTCCATCCCCCATGGGGGGCATCCAGGAGGCAGCCAATCAATGATTTGCTTTCCTCATTGATGTTTCTATCTCTCCCCTCCCTTTCCCTTCCTCTCGGAACTCAATAAATACATATATTTTTAAAAATTAATTGCAGCGGAAGGCTTGTGAGCAGATTTAGAACCTAAATCTTAAATAAAATGGAAAGATTGTTTCATCTTGATCTCTCTTCACCCGACACAGGAAATCAGTGCGGTTAACCATCGAACCATCCAGGCCTCGCACTTCAGCACCGACAGGATGACCCGCATCAACATACCCGGCTGGAAGTCAGACGGAAAATGGCAGCAGGCCATGTGCCATGTATGATGGGAGCTCTGTTCTTTAGTGGGCACCCTCATGTGGAAGGCGAATGCACCTAGGGTGGCATCCATGCAGATTCGTGGCCTCCTCCGTTCCTTCCTCACGTGGCCCGCATCCCAAGCCTGACAGGCCTCACCCATTTCCCATTCTTTCCTCACGTGTCATGAGCCGCGTACATTATAATGGAGGCCCGTTTTTAAAAATGATTCTTGGGTAAATTCTCATCTTTTTGAAAATAAATGAATGGCACGATCCATTTCTTATTTAATGAAGGGGAAAAATTTCTAAGTTCACTTCGAGAGATTAATTTTCCCCTCTTAATGGTACACTCAAGATGAATACACTGTTAGCAGAGCAGGCGATGAATTATTTATAAGTGCTAGAGTGTGTTCGCATCGGGCTGTCTGAATTCATCTCCTGGTTCTACCTCCCGGCTCTGTGATCCCGGGCGAGTTAGTTAGCCTACCCGTGCCTCAGTTTCCTTATCTGCGAGTGAGGATTAAATAAGTTCATCTATGTAAAAGAGAGTTAGGACAGTATCTAGCATGTAGGAGGCCCTGCAGGTGTTATTGCTTAATATGGAATCGATTGATTTTCCTTCTTTCTCATTCCTGTAATACTGACACTAACTCGTTGTCCCAGGTGTTGCTAAAAGCCGAGGATGTGAACTGCATTAACGTGGACTGGATTAACGGGTCGCTGGAGTACATCCACGCCGTCAGCAATCTCCGTGTGGCCGGAGCCGAGGTGGCTTATCTCATCGACGTTCTCACGGTGAGAAGAGCTGTTATGTTGAAAGTACATGTGGTTGCTTTTGCATCACCACGAATTCGTGGCACTTTTCCGTTCTTCGCATTAGCTTGACCAAGGACTGGACGTGAGTTATTCTTGGGAAAGCGCCTGCGGTTACACAAAGCGCCACGTGGTGGCAGTGTTCCGTCACAGGCTCCTCACCAAAGGCTTCCCGACCTTCCCCTCGCTCAAGGTCACTGCCTTGATCTGCCTGCAGGACCGTCTTTGTTAGATTTCATCACCCTGTAAACCTTAATGATTAGGAAATATTTCCATCTTATGAATTGTGTTGGTTTAGAACTCGAAGTGCATTTTCTTACAGAAATTGGTCCTAGGCAGTGAATTAGATCTGTAGGCCCATCCAACCAGGATTCTTTAATCTATGCATTTTCTGAAAGAATGAAATAGACTTTGCTCTTTATAAGGGATATACCCAAAGACACTTATAAATGTCCACGTGCTCTGTCACCGTAGAAAGTAATTTCCCACTCCAAAATGTGATGAAGCAAAATCTACAGATCTGTGACCCTTTCAGATTCAATGCCAGTTTTATCTGCACGCGCTGTGAGTCAGGCCCTGGTCACAGTCACAGGACAGTGTCTGCTCACAGGGTGCAGGTGGGCGTGGGGGGGGCGGATGCAGGGCAGTGAGATGAAGAGGGCTGTGATTGGCAGCTAGCTCCGGTGGGCGGCAGGGAAGGTGATGTGGGAACACTGAGCCAACATAGGGAACAGCCTGGAGCAGAATCCGGAGCCAATACTCACCCCTGCCCCCACAAGTCTGTGTCTGCTCCCACAAGTCTCCCTCCGCTCCCACAAATCTGTCTCTGCTCCCACAAGTCTCCCTCCTCTCCCACAAGTCTGTCTCTGCTCCTACAAGTCTCCCTCAGCCCCCACTCTGTCGGGACAGTAGATGGTAAGGAGGCACTTAGATGGGTCTTCCTATAAAAGAAGGGAATCAGACTAATTTCCTTCTCAGAGAACAACGGGTCCTAAGTTTTGGGGACTTTCTCACTGATCTGATGTCTGAGCCATGGGCTCTGTATGTCCCAAGTCACCCCAGACATTCGCTGGAGTTGCCTTAAGCGAGAGGAAGCAGGCAGGCACGGTGGGCACGGGGGCGGGTAGCAGCGAGGGCAGGAGCTGCCTTGGACCGCGATGGGGCCCTGCGGGAAGGGTGGGCCTCAGGAGCGATGGCACCGGCCTGAAGCGCAGAGGTTGCCCTGGGCATTCTCCTGCCCCATGAGCTGCCTCGCCACAGGGCAGGGGCCTGCCTGGTGCATCTCCTCCCAGCAGAGGAGCACAGAGGTGCTGTGGGTGTCGCTGTCACCTTGCTAGACCCCAACCTGCATGTGATGGGGGCGGGGGTGTGCCAGCCTCTTTCCCATTCTAAGCTGAGTTAAGCCATTCAACCTGCTCTTTTCAAAATGTCTGTCCCGTTTTCCTTTTGAAAATCCCGCCAGAAGCAGTTTGGATACCCGCCCTCTAAAGTGCACTTGATCGGCCACAGCCTGGGGGCTCACCTGGCCGGGGAGGCCGGGGCCCGGACGCCAGGCCTGGGGAGAATAACGGGTAAGCCTTCCCGGCCCCGTCGCTGGGCCGTGCCTGTGTTTACAGCTTATGTTTATGCCCCAAATCGCGTCTCTGAGCTCCAGGTGGGGTTCCAGAAGCGCCCCCGGGTAGAACGGACTCAGTGTAAGAGGCACCGTGCTGCTTCCTAGGACTGGACCCCGCCGGGCCGTGTTTCCACGACACCCCCAACGAGGTCAGGCTGGACCCCTCAGATGCCAGCTTTGTCGATGTCATTCACACCAACGCCGCTCGCTTCCTCTTCGAGTTTGGTAAAAAAAAATAAAATAAAATAACACAAAAACAGGCTTCACGTAAGCACAGAGGAGAATTCGAGAAGCATTCCCCCTACTTCTAATGTCTGTTTCAGGGGCCGGCACAATCAACGCTTGTGGGCACCTGGACTTTTACCCAAATGGAGGCAAACATATGCCAGGATGTGAAGACTTAATTACACCTCTATTAAAATTTGATTTCAATGCTTACAAGGAAGGTAAGTACCTTGTGAAATATGAAGCCTGCGATTACACATTTACTCAGCTCCCTCCTTGTCCAGGATCCATGTCCTTATGTATATAATAAATACAATCTACACTAATAAAAGAGCAAGAAGCAAAATGACCATACCTCCATGATGCCCACCAGCCAATCAGGAGTGCGTATGTAAATTAATCCAACAAAGATGGTGGATTAATTTGCATATGTTCCATACCACCCCAGCCACTCAGGGTCTCTGGGGAGCTTGGGAAAGCAGAAAGGCAGCTCTGGCCTGAGTGAAAGCAGTGCTGGCAGCCGGGGGAAGGAAGGCCCATTCTTGCACGAATCTTTATGCATCGGGCCTATATTATATTCTATATTATGTTATGTTATATTACATTTATTATATTATATTATATTATATTATATTATATTATATTATATTATATATTATGTTATATTATATTATAATGATATGTTTTAGCCACACTGGCTTGTTTGGCTCAGTCAGTGGATAGAGCATACTGAGGGGTCCCGGATTTGATTCTGGTCAAGGGCACGTACCTAGGTTGCAGGCTCCTGGCCCTGGTTGAAGGCATGCAGGAGGCAGCCAATTGATGTGTCTTCCTCACATTGGTGTTTGTCTCTGTCTCTACCTCTCCCTTCTACTTTCTCTAAAAAAATTAATGGAAAAAAACAAAAATATATCTCATATATATGTACTGAGTGGCCAGATTATTATGACCACCTGATGTTTGTAGGCAAATTAGCTATAATTTCAGGCTGAAGTTGCTAGAGGGCCAGACCATTATAAATAGGGAAGCAGGTTGTTTACCACGACAGTAGAAGTGATTTTTTTTTTCTGAAGATATGGGTAAATAACGTGATTTAACAGCCTTTGAATGTGGGATGATTGTTGGCACTCAGAGCCATGGAGCAAGTACCAGCAAAACAGCCCAATTCGTTAAACATTCAAAAGCTGCTGTTGTTAGAGTGTTTAAAGATTGGACTGTCCGCTGAAAATCTGGGTCTGAACAGTGCATCAGATTACTGCAGCTCTTAATCAGGGAATGCACTGTTCGCCATATACTGCATCGTATGGAATATGGAAGCAATCGAATATGTCTGTTCGAACACCTTTGCTGTCTGCAGTTACCAAGATAAAATGTCTCCAGTTCGCACAGGAACACAAGGATTGGACAGTCGAGCATTAGAAAAAAGTCATGTGGTCTGATGACTCACGTTTCCAGTTGCATCATGCAGATGGCAGAGTGAGAATTTGGCAAAAAAAAACAGCATGAAAGCATGCACCCCACATACATGAATACAACTCTTCAAGTTGGTGGGGGCAGTGTTATGGTTCGGAGCATGTTTTCCTGGCATGATTTGGTTCAACGTCTGAATAGCACAACATAGCTAAGTATCATTGCTGATCAAGTTCATCCTGTCATGTTGATGGCGTATCCCAGTGGAGATGGCTTCTTCCAATAAGACAATGCACCAGGCCACGGTGCTTGTATTGTGCAGGAGTGGTTTCGAGAATATGGGGGAGACTTTACCTTGCTTTGGTGGCCCCCACCATCACCAGATCTCCATCCAATTGAGCATTTGTGGGACGAAGTTAAAAGAGCCATCAGGCAGCTGGTCCCACCACCATCAAATCTCACAGAACTATACAGTGCTATCCATCAGGCCTGGTGTCAGATTTCTCCCATCACCTTTCAACATCTCATGCAGTCAATGCCACAAAGAATCACCGCAGTATGGAAGGCAAAAGGTGGCCCAACGACAGACTGATGGGGTGGTCCTAATCATCTGGCCACTCAGTTATATTTTTTAGCCCAAAATATAGTCACATGTATGGATCTCCCACTCATGAGACCCGCAAAGTCAGCTTCCTGTCCTGGTTGCCATGGTACCTGCCGTCCCCAGCAGTGTGTCTAGCCCATTGTAGACACGCAACGTAACCAGGAGGGTTCATTCACTCAATACAGTGGTATTAGTGCTTACTCTGTGCCAGGTGTTACCCTAGGAACTGTAGTGCAGGAATGAATACCAAAGACAAACACCCCTTTCTGGTGAAGCTAATATTCTAATTTACTAGAAAAGCAGTAATAGGATAAATACATGCTAAGAAGACAACATCAAGCATGGAATGGGAATATGACGTGTTGCTGATCATAAGGGTAAGGTAGGGAAAGAAGATTGTTAAAAAATATATATATTTTATTGATTTTTCACAGAGGAAGGGAGAGGGATAGAAAGTCAGAAACATCGATGAGAGAGAGACATCAATCAGCCGCCTCCTGCACACCCCACACTGGAGATGTGCCCACAAGCAAGGTACAGGCTCCTGACTAGAATTGAACCCGGGACCCTTCAGTCCGCAGGCCAACACTCTATCCACTGAGCCAAACTGGTCTCGGTGGGAAAGAAGATTTTTGATAAGGTGGCCAGGGAGTTCTTCCCAAAAAGATTACCTAAAGGAATTAGCCACGTGGATACCTGGGGGAAAGGCATTCCAGGCTGAGGGGCGGGGGTAGCAGGTGCAAAGGGCCTGAGGCAGCAGCCAAGCTGTGTAGGTCATGGGAATAACGGTCCAGGCCATAGAGTAAGAATGTTAAGGAAGGTAAGGAGAGCACAGATGACGAGGATGCTAGGAGAACTTCAGAATGCACAGATGTATTGAGGTCTATCTTACTGATGATGGCAATAATCCCAAATATTGGTGGCTACGTTACGCCTGACAATGACAGCACAAATTGGTCTTTCGCATCCTTTATAACACCTGCCAGACCTTGAGGCTCCGCTGAAGGTGGGCAGTGGTTAACAGGACTGGCCGTGCTATGTTTGAATAGGAGGGAGTTTGGTCCTTCCTGCAGACAGGGAGTCAAAGTCACTTGGTCTAAGGAGAGGCCATTGGCACGGGATGCTCAGAGCTCTAAGTGCTGATGTCAGAGATCCGGGAAGCTAGGAGGACATTCGTGTCAGAGCACTGAGTCATCCACATTTGCATTTGTCCATCTACCCCGCTTGAATGTCCCTTCAGATTCACACAATTCTTTGGCAGAAAGAAAATGCTCGGCAATATTGATGAACGTTGAGCAGCATCCAAGCACGCACACCCGGTCTAGCTGTCCAGACCTGAGTCAAGAAACTGTCATTGAACGTCACTTTTCTAAGAAATGGGTCATAATCTGGGTCATCCGTTAACCCGTTCCTTGCTCTCGGTTCACTGGAAATTGTTTTTTGCAGAAATGGCTTCCTTCTTCGACTGCAACCATGCCCGGAGTCACCGCTTTTATGCAGAGAGCATTCTCGATCCCCACGCCTTTATTGCTTACCCGTGTAGGTCCTACGAGTCTTTCAAAGCGGTAAGTAAAGCATTTGGCAGGGCAATTTCATTAGCAAGTCATTTGTCCAGGCATGACCAGCCAGCTCAAAATTAGGGCTTTGAGCTTTTTGTGGTTTAAAAAAAACAACAACAAATGCACCCGCCACTTGGGGAAATAGTAGATTCTTTCCGTGCTGAATGCTGAACAGCAGCAGAGGTTGCGGAAGGGCTGAAGCAAGTAAACCAGCTATTTGAATTCTGGTGGTTTCAGCTCTTTTGAACGTTCTATCCAATTTTGCTCTTTGGGGCCATTTGTTATGCAGTAATTAGATGCGAGGATTGGTCCGGGGCAAACATTTTTCTCTGTATATATTTTAAATGTCATCTTCAAAGATGCCCCAAGAAAGCGGAACCGATCGATAGCTACAACCAAAGTGTTCCTATTCACATGGGACAGGGAAATTATTTTATTAAAATTTAATTATTTATACCGAGCAGAACGAGGGCATACACAGCTCACAGGAATGCCACGCCGATCAATACGTGACAAAACGCCAAATCCGATTGGACTTGAGTCCTGAGGCACGCAGCGCTGGCTGGGCCTGAGCGGAGTGCGCTCTTCGCTGGGTTATCACTATGGACAGGAGGCAGGAAATCTGTTTGTAGCGGGAAGTGGAAAAAGGTTCCCTCTTGTGTCCGGAGACCACTGTTCGGTCAGGGTAGAGAAACATCGCAGGGGTTCCACCTGAAGTTTACTGTAACTACTGTATTTTACGGCGTATAAGACGACTAGGCGTATAAGACGACCCCCAACTTTTCCAGTTCAAATATAGAGTATGGGATATACTCGCCCTATAAGATGACACTCGACGTATAAGACAACCCCTGACTTTTGAGAAACCTACCTTGATGTATATTGAGCTATATATTTATTTTTGTAGGAATCAGCCCCAATTTATTTATTCATCCTCCTCATTAATGTGTGTTTGGGTGGTTTTTAATGTCATTAAAAGCAATTTGGCAATAAACACCCATGCCTGGCTCTCGCAGGACTGGGTGGAAGTTGCTTGATTGTATAAAAGAAGTAAGATTGTCCAAGGGAATGCGCATGTCCATCTTTACTAGACGTCCCCCGACCACTGTCTGCGACGGCTGTGAATTTACGTTCTCTTCAGGAGCAACTGAGAGTCCCCTCCGTGTCCCCACTGGTCCTTGGGGCTCCAGTTGTGTTTGTTTTTGTGGATCTGCCCCGCGTGAAAGCGCACGTTGTTTTAATTAGCACATCCGGGACAACCAGTGAGACTGAGCATCTTCTGACAAGTTATTCACTAAATTTCCTCTCCTGTGGACCTTCTATTCCCATTCTTTACCCCCCCCCCTCCTTTATTTTTTATTTCTCCGAAAGGCCATTTTTCTTTTTCTGTTCATTGACTTTGTCTTATTTTGTTTTGTTCTTGAAAACAGGCAGGGGAGCCTGTTAGTCATTTTTAAATGATAGCCTTTATTTAAATTCTAAAGATTTATTATGGTTTAACAATACATCATGAATGTATCGAAGGACGACATTTCTGATTATATTTCTGATGGCCTCTTGTTTTCTGTCACCAGGGCAGTTGCTTCCATTGCCCCAAAGAAGGATGCCCAACGATGGGTCATTTTGCCGATAAATTTCACCTCAAAAATAAGAAGCCTACTAGACCCTATTATTTCTTAAACACCGGCGCTCTTTCCCCGTTTGCCCGTAAGTATTACAGCTGAGTTTTAAGGGAAATGGAAATGGGAGCATTTATATCTGTTTTTAAGTATATTTTTATTGATTTCATAGAGGAAGGGAGAGAAAAAGAGAGCTAGAAATAGCAATGATGAGAGAGAAGCATTGACCGGCTGCCTCCTGCATGCCCCACACTAGGGATCGAGCCCACGACCTAGGCATGTGCCTTGACCAAGAATCAAACTGATCTCTTGGTTCATAGGTCGATGCTCAACCACTGAGCCACTCTGGCCGGGGTATGTGTATTTTTAAATGTCATTTTTCACCAGATTCCCTCAAGCAGTCCAAAGTTGTATTCTTTTTCATGAACATGAACAGCCTTGTACCACTGTAACCCTGAACATTATAAAGTTTCATCTGCATTAAAATGCCGCGATGTCTTGCTTTTTGCATAGTTTTAACCCTTCATTCTCTCTCTTGCTCTTTCAAGGTTGGAGGCACAAACTGTCGGTCACCCTCAATGGAAACAATGTCACTCAGGGGAGCATCTTCCTCCGTGTCAGTGGGACGACTGGGAAGACGGAGGAGTTTGGGGTGGCCAGGTAGGCAGGGCCGCGGCCCGGCAGGTGACATGGTGCTGGACCCCGCTTTCCCTGGCTTGGTGAGCAGCTCCGAGTCACCGTTTCCTCTAACCCCACCAGCTGCCATGTTAGATGTGACTTGTCTCTTTACTTTGTGTTTTCCAGATACAGTGGTACCTAAAGATATGAGTTTAATTTGTTCCGTAACCTTGAGGCGTAGGAAACTATGAGATGCTCGAGTAGCAGTAAACTGGTGGGTCATGTGCAGCTGGCCGATCTGAGAGATTACTCCTATCTCAAATGTTGCTCGTATTTCAAAGCAAAAATCGCTCGCTCTACGGCTCGTATCTCAAAAATCTCGTATGTTAGGGCACTCGTATCTCGAGGTACCACTGTATAAGCTGGAAATAATAGCATGTATCTCTCCCCGGCTCAAGCTCCCAGCAGACAGAGCTAGGAGATGACAGTGCAGACAGAGATAAGAAGGCAGGTGGGGGAACGTTGTCAGGAGGAGAGAGTCAGCCTGCCACTCGGCCCTTTAATAGTCTCCACACTCGGCCTTGGTTTTCTCTTCTGAAAATGTCAAAGGACTTACAAATGCAGCTTTCTCTTCCACGGTTCAGGCGGACGCCTTTCACTTCGACATCGTGAACACCCAGCGCAAGATAATGAGTCTGCTTTCTCTCTTGGCAGCGGGACACTGAAGCCAGGCCTGACCTACACAAAATTCATTGACGCTGAAGTCAATGTTGGCAACATCACAAGTGTGGAGTTCATCTGGAAGGAACATTGGTTTCTGCGTTCCCGGAATACGATGGGAGCGGGCAAGGTGGTAGATGTATCTGGGAAATACGGACGTGAGTAAGTATCGCTTTTCCCTTCGAATTTTCAAACATTGTTTACATTTTGTAAGTGAGACTCAAAACCCACATATAATTTGAGATTGGCAACTAGTCTAAAAACGTGTACATCTTAAAATTTTGCAATTAAAATAAAGAAACGTTACTTGAGCAATGCATACAATATTTGCAAACATGTTTACAAAATAATACTTGTTCATTCCAAGATCTACCGATGTCTTTTTCCCTTGGATTCCTATTAATCTCTCTCTCTTTTTTTTCCCTTTTAATTTCTCAGATCTACCTTCTGTAGCCAGGATATGAAGGGACCTAATATTGCCCAAATCCTGAAGCCATGCTAATCCGAGATATAGTCTTGATGGATTTATTTAATGGGAGCGTGGAATATAACCTCCTTTTAGCTGGTAACCAGACTCAACGTGGTGGCCCTTGTGAATGAGAGAGAAAAGTACAGTTGTTTTTTTCTGTATATGATGCTTTTCTCATTGGTAAACGTTTACATCTGCCTTAAAAGTAGACTGGATTCTAGGACAGCATAGAGGACCGAGACCTAGAGGACTGAGACCTGTAGGAACTGGGAAACCGATGACAAATCAGAGCTCGCCTGGATCTTCCCCGGGCGAGAGGAGGTGACGTGGAGGTGTGGTGAAGATGAGACTCTTCGGCTGAGTGAAGTCCATTGGGAGTATTTCCAGGAAGAATAATCATTGTTCTAAAATGATTCAAAGAACATTTATTATGTTGTTCAGCCCTGCTAAGACAAACTGTGGCTAGAGTTCATGATACAGAGATGATAACCCTGTGGGTTGGTATGTCTGCTGTTAATAATGAAAACCGATGGGAGTATATTAGTATTTCCAAGGTTTTCCTTGGCCTTCGGGGCAAGTGTGAGATAAGAGAGATTCCAGAGCTTAACTGGGGTGTGTGCCTCAGTTAGCAATGGGCCCTGAGGCTGAGCAGCCCCTTCTAGAAAGGCCCCTCCTAACACAGAAGGTCTCAACTCCCTGGGCCTTAAAGGGCCTGATACAGATTATTTAGCCCGAAGGCAGCGTTTCATTTGTAAAGCACTTGACTAACCCTTGGTGTTCGCAATAACAAGATTGTCATATTTCAATGTCAGTTGTTGTTGTTTTCTCTTATTTTGCTTCAATTTCTGTCCTCCGGTGAAATGAAAGATGAATGTTTTTGTCACTCTGTTTTCTATCACTGTGCTCAGGGTTCAGCTCCCAGCACCGAGCTGTAAATATTGTTGAAAAGAAAAAGATGACAGATACTCTGCAGAGAGTTTCTGGATTCTGCTGGGTGCCTCGCCGCCAACCGACCCTTAAGAAGAGACCCACGGGTGGACGTGAACTTGACCTGAGAACAGAGAACAAAGTGGGTGCAAGAGGGAGATGGAAGAGTGACTGGCGGAAGGAGAGGAGGTGGCATGTCAGGCTGAGGCCTAGGCCAGCCCCGGAGCAGGTGGCCATGAGACTGTCCCCCAGAAGGGTCCCAGCCGTACTGTATTGCAGCCAGTTGGCCGTGGAGTTGGGTCTAAGCGGGGTCAGGGCCATCTTAGTGTGGGACAGCTGTCCTGAGGTCGCACTGCTCTCTGTGTGCCCGGCTCCCTTTTGGCAGGGCCACCTGCCCCGGGGAAAGTCATGAGTCAGGGCCTGGCATTAGGTTCTGGAGCCTCCTTGGGGAGAACATACATGGTTATAAATTGGCCAACAACACTGTCCTGAAATGTACTGGTTTTGTGTGTTTTGGTTTTTATATACCTCCTCTCCTGAATCTCCTCCTACTTTATACAGAAAACGGAAGTCATCAAGAGAGCAAACCTGCCCTCTTTTTGGTCCAGACACACCAGGACCTCCATCTGCGTTCACTCTTCCTCTTCTTTCCACTTGGGCAGCTGCCGCTCTCCTACCCAAGGCCTCTGCTTGCCTTTCCATCAGCTCTCTCCTTCTTGGGACCCTTAGCCAATTGGTTACATTTCTTCCTTTTGTGCATTCAAGCTCTCACTGTGTCTGATTTTTAAAAGCTGAAGTCTCTCCCGTTGGGAAAAAAAATCACGGCCAACCCTAAATCCCCTCTGCTCCTGTCTGAGCTCAGAACAGCTCCCCAAGATTTCCTGTGGCCGCCATCACCCAGCTGAACGGGAGATTTTACTCGTTTATTTCCTCCCTCAGGAGGGTCCAGCACTGTCAAGTCCCTCCTGCTCTCTCTCTCTCTTTAATGTCGAGATTTTCCTTTTTATTGTAAAAATGTTCAAATGTTCTCAGCAGCAGGGGAATTGGTGAAAGAAAGCCACTCACGCACTGGTCAGCCAGTTTAACAACGTTCACATTTCCCCAATTCTGTTTGCTTTGACCCTTTGGTATGTATCTCTAAACAACAAATCTGCTGAACATCACAAAATACCCATTTATAAAAACTGGTGTGGCTCAGTGGATAGAGCATCGGTCTGTGGACTGAAAGGTCAAGGGCATGTATCTTGGTTGCATCCAGGAGGTGGCTGATTGATGTCTGTCTCTCATCAATGTTTCTAGCTCTCTATCCCTCCCCCTTCCTCTCTGTAAAAAATCAATAAAATATATTTAAAAAAAAACCAACAATAATGTTCAAACGAACTAAAGGTTAACTTAAAAAACTAACAATTCGTTAAGATCATCTTAGGTTCGGGTTGTATTAAAATTTCCCAGATCGTCTGACAGATGCCTTTTGGCAGTGAGTTGTTTAACTTGGGATCCAAGCAAAACCCCCACATCGCCTTGGATGGACCTGTCCCGAAGTCCCTCTTCACTTATGACAGCTCCCTTCGCCCTTCTTCCACTCCCAGTTATTAATAAGCCACGTTACTGTCCTGTAAAATGTCCCCCGTGGCCCGGAGGGGAGCCCCTGGTGTCATTTAGTGCTTTTCTCTATCCATAAACCAGCACTTTGGGGGGAGGGTGGGGACTGGATGAGATTGTGGGTCCTCCCTGCTAGGCAGTGGGAAGGGCCATCTACCTGCTGGCCTGTGGGATGGGCAATCTCTGCACCTGCCGCACAGCTCTCGAGCTCACCGCCCACTTTTGCTAAAGCAGTGGTTCTCAACCTTCCTAATGCCACATCCCTTTAATATAGTTCCTCATGCTGTGGTGACCCCCAACCATAAAATTATTTCCGTTGCCGCTGTTCTAAAGGATCACAGATGTTGTCGCACTTTATCAATCGGAAAAGGCTGTCGCAATGAGCGCTGTAGATAACATTGGACGCTGGGTGCTTGGCATCTAGTGGATACCTGGCCAGGGGAGAGGGAAAAGGTGCCTAGATAAAGGGTAACCGGGGTTTGTGCTCTGGGGGTGTCTCTCTAGATCAGTGGTTCTCAACCTTCCTAATGCCGCAACCCTTTAATACAGTTCTGTATGTTGTGGTGATCCCCAACCATACAATTATTTTTGTCGCTACTTCATAACTGTAATTTGCTACTGTGTTAATCTTAGTGTAAATATCTGTGTTTTCTGGTGGTCTTAGGAGACCTTGCTAGCTGTTCATGACCCACAGGTTGAGAACCGCTGGAAAGGGGCAAGAGGCCTTGAACTCTGAGCGATGCCTAGAGCCAGAGGAGACCGCTCAGACCGGCTCCAGCCAGCTCAAGGAAATTCCAGTCCCTGGTTGATCTGTGCAGCCGGATCCCCAACCTCCTCAGCGGAGAGTAAATAACAGAAACGGCCCCGCGGAAGGCAGAAAGCTCCGGCTTCTGTCGACTCTGCAACTCCCCGGAGCGAGCAGCGAGCCGCGGGGACAGAAACCACAGCGATGCCGAGTCATTCCCAGCCGTTTACAACCTGCGCCGCGTTAGGTACACACAGCGACCTCACATCCCTCCCGGGGTGTGACTCCCCGTGTGGGAAAACCCCATCTGTTTTATAGACCCTTTGGCCCAAAAGTTCTGTAAACCTTCGCTTTCTGTGGATGATTGTAATAAAAGCGATAGGTGTGCTGTGTGTTCGGTTCATTTGTTTCCCGAGTACATACGGATGTGGCACGGCCAGATGGGCTTTTTAAAGTCTGACACTTGCTTGTCTAAGAGTTCTGCCCAGAATGATTTCAGTCGTGTGCTCAGAGGACTGGAGTCTCGCCACTGGCTTTTATGCCAACCTGAGAGGCAGATGTCTACAGAGATCGAGCCGAAGGTTTGGGCAAATGTTTTCTTCTGCACACGGGATATTTATTTTGTTACTCCTCACCTGAGGATATTTTCCCATTGGTTTCTAGAGAGAGAGGAAGGGAAGGGAGGGGGGGCAGAAAGAGAGAAAGATCGATGTGAGAGAGACACATGGATTGGTTGCCGCTCACACACGACCTGACCTGGGTCAGGGATCGAACCTGCAACCAAAGCACACGGCCTGGGCCAGAATTGAACCTGCAACCCATCAGTCCCTGGGCCAATGCTCTATCCTCTGAGCCTGATTTCTATGTTTGAGCTTTGCAAACATTTAGCCTTTACATAGTCATACCTTTTTCTCTTTAAAAGCTTTTCATTCATTCATTCAACAGTTTGCTGAGTTACCCTGATGTATCAGACATTGTGCTAAATGAAGAGGTTATACAAAAAAAAAAAAAAAAAAAAAGCTATTGCCCTAGCCGGTTTGGCTCGATTGATAGAGCATCAGCCTGTAGACTGAAGGGTTCCAGGTTCGATTCCTGTCAAGGGCACATACCTTGGTTGCGGGCACATCCCCAGTAGAGGGCGTGCAGGAGGCAGCTGAGTGTGAGGTCAGTTTGGGAGGAATAAAGGGATGGAACAATTTTGTTGATGTACCTCAGGCAAATACGAAATGTACCATTGGCTGAGATGTCCACTGAACCTCCTTTCTTCGTGGCAGTGTAATATGTGTGGTGAGGATGGAATAATCCTTTGGCCTCAGCAAACATTTGCCTACCAGGGGCAATTCTTAGATGTTTCTCAGATCCTCACACCACTCGTGGGTCTTACTCTTTAATTGCCTGCATTCATTTACCTCATTTCTTGTCACTTCTGTGTTTGTCCTGTCCCCAATTTCACTCCAAAGGATCAGCGGCTCCAAAGCTGTTCTCTGAGATGGAAAATCAGAGATGACAATAGTAGCCCGGAATAATAGAATGGACTTCACACCAGCTCTGGGTCAGATGAACGCATTGAACAGCAAAAGGTCTTCCATTTTCCTTCAGACTCCAGTACATAAACCCTTCTCCCAAAGTGGCCCAGAGTTTCTGACTTTCTTGCGGGGTTTTTTATTATTATTAATTTCAGAGAGAAAGAAAGAGAGAGAGAAACATCAATGATGACAGAGGATCATTGATTGGCTGCCTCCTGCACGTCCCCCACTGGGGATTGAGCCTGTGTGTGTCCCAGGTGTGAGGAGGAGGAGATGGTGCACCTTATTGAGAAAAATGGAGGTGAGAGCAGAGCTGACTGGGTGTGGGACCTGTATCCCCAGGGTCCTGGGACAGTTGGACCGCTCTGCTGAGCACCATTCTTGGCATCTTGTCACTGCCCACCCCCTGGGATCCATAGGGAAGGACAAAGGAACAGCTGTGGGTTTATCTGCAATTCCTTGTTTCTCAGACCCCCCAACTCCTCCTCATTCATTCATTCAACAAACATCTGTCTGAGGGGGGAGCCTGTGTGGCGCGCTGGAAGAACAGCTGGGGCCAGGTGGCCAGACCCAGAGTGCAAGGTGGAAGGTAAGCGGATGTGACGTCAGCAAGCATGGAAACCAGCTTGTGAGACCTGGTGAGGGACAGGACTCCTTCCCAGGAAGTTGGGGAGCCAGGGGGAGATGTGGGGCGATACCTGTAAGTCAATTCTACCTTCCTCTTTGCAGAGCTGCTGGCCAGTGACACGTCCCCGTTTTATAACGAGGCTCGCCATGAACAGATTCATAATGGAAACCTGGTGGCACTGGGGATGTGGTGCGTATGTTGTCTTTTAATTTCCTTGGTATTTTGTTTGATGAGCCAGTGATCCTTAAAAAGGACTTCCTTGTACCTGCTTTAGGGTAACTGTCTTCTTTCCCCAACACTTTTGTTTCTGGGTTCTCCTTTCACACAACCCACAGGCCTTAGAGTCCCTGTGCTCAGAACACCACACTCCAGAGACTGCCTTCCCACTGTGGGCCTGACGCTGGGCAAACGGTGACCACGGTTGGGCTCTCTCTGAAGGGTGGGCTTTGGTGGCGAGTCCAAGCAGCCCATCTGTGGTGCCCGAGTGCCTTCCATGAACTGGCCCCTCAGGCAACCTGAGTTTCCCACAAATGGGGTCTGGTGACCCCAGAAGCACTGGGTCAGTCCACACCGGGATTTGGGGTCTCACCTGACCTCACGCTGTCCGGGAATCACAATTCCCACTGGCGTAATAAATGACAACCTTTATATTTGCCTGCTCTACCAAATCATGAATTTAAGGTAATGTAGAAACAGCAAATGTAAAGGGAGTGTTCTCCCTTTTACAGAAGAGCTCTTGTAAAGACATTAGGGTTATGCGCAAATATTATTGCTACAGAAATAGTCTGAAGCACTGCCCAAACCATTAGGGATATTTGTAGCCCGGTAGGATATATATATGTGTGTGTGTGTGTGTGTGTGTGTGTGTGTGTGTATATATATACATATATATATATATATATATTTAACTTTTAATGGACTTTAGGGGAAAAAAAATCAGTGAATAATGAAATACTGAAATACTCTAAACATTTCTACTGGGAAATAAGTGGCACTCTAGAGGCCTGAATAAATCATTACAGCTAATAAAATTTCCTGAGATTGCCTCTAGTGGCTTTGCGCGAAGAAGATTGGATTTGTACAGATTTATACAGTCAAACAAGGCCAGTCCCGGTGAAGGAATGCTGTTTATCCAGCACTTGGTCACCGTAAATTGAGACTATTCTTCAGGGAGCCGCATCCGCGGTGCATGCCCTTTGCAGCGCTCCTCGGAGATGGGAGAACAGGAGCTTTCGTGTTACTGGTAGCGCTTATTAACGAGGACCCCGCAGGGCCTACTCCCACACTGCCTGACTCAAAAGGTGGTGTGTTTTTCTTGTCAAAATAATATCTCATTTTATTTACTTTCCCATATGTTTTTATTGATTTCAGAGAGGGAGGGATAGGGAGAGAAAGATGGAAACATCCATGATGAGACAGAATCATGGATTGGCTGCCTCCTGCTCGCCCCGCACTGGAGATTGAACCATGACCTCCGAGGTCATAGGTCAATGTTCAACCACTAAGCCACGGCGGCTGGGCAGTATCTCATTTTAATCTGCATTTTAATGATGTTTTATTATTACATTTGATACATGTGTTCTCTATATAATATTCACTTTGTAGTATTTTGTTTTATATATGTTTTTAATTTCTGACTACTCTGTGTGCCTTGCCTATATTATCTGTATGGGTTGTCTTTTCCTTATTGATTTGTAAAAACTCTTTGTATATCAGGGATTTCTTTGTTGTTGTGGTTGTTTTTGTTTTGTTTTTTGTTTGTTTTTGTCTGACATAGTATATATTGCAAATATTCCCCCAGGTTATGGTTTATATCTTGTCTTTGGTTTATGCTGTGGAGATGTGTTTAATTTTTGGCAACGTCAGCATTGGTGTAAGAAAGGAGGTTTGAAGACACCTCTCTATGCTATTTAGTTGCCTATTTTAGTTTCTCAACCTTGGCACTATTGACATTTGGGGGCCTCGTCATTCCTTTTTTGGGGCCTAATAATTGCCAGGGTTGAGAATAAGGAGCTGTTTGGGGCACTGTGAGATTTTTGTTTTGTTTTATTTTGGGGGGGGGATCACAGGGGGAGCAATATGAGTTGTTTAACAGCATCTCTGAACTCCCACCACCAGGTGCCAGAGAATCCCATCCTCAGTAATACCTTTGAGGGGAAAGCTTCCCAGGCTGAGAACTGGCCTATTTTATTCCCAATGATTTCGACTTTATAGTATATCTTAATATCAGCTAAGGCAAGTTATTCTCTTTTTAAATGAATTTCCATGTTTAACAGCAGACTTCTAGAAATGGGAATAACATAGTGAATTAAGGAAAAATCCTGATATGAATAAAGTTGTTACCTAAAAAATATTGTCATGACTTTATTAGGTTTGCATTGCATTTAAATATATATTTTGACTAGAGGCCCAGTGCATGAATTTGTGCACAAGTATGGTCTGGCCAGTCCGCCCTGATCTGGGCTGATGGGGGCCGGGCCAGCCAAGGGAAGGAACCCTGAGAGGTTGGCTGACTGGCCCTGCCTCCATTGGGCCAATTGGCTGACTGTCGTGCTCATCATAATGACCAGTTGTCGAGTTGCTTGGCTTTTATATACATATATAGATAAGAATGGACATCCTTTATGCTACACAGCTAACTGCTTCAAACGCTATCTCTATTGAGTGGAGTGTTCTTATGAATTCCTCAGTAGAGGCTTATAGGTGTTCTTTGTAGACGCAGGAGTGGCAGTCTTGTTTGGTGGTTCAGATCACAAACTTTGGTTCAAACCCTGACTCTGCTGTATTCTGTGAATGACCTTGGGGAGCAATCGGACTTTTCAGAAGCTCAGGTGTTTCAATTAAAAATGCTTATTACAACAACTCCTACCCATATTTTGCTTTGAGGATTAAGTGATAGTGTAAAAAATCCCTCACTCTTAAAAGGTATTATTATTAGTTACTATTGAGATTTCTACAGATTTTACTGGGATTGCGTGTGTGTGTATGTGTGTGTGTGTGTTTCTTTAAGATGATATTTTAATTGTAAGTGGGTATAAAATGATTCATTGTGTCTTACTGTTTTCATGAGTAGAATGTCTTTTGGGACGATGCTGTTTCCTGAGAAAGGAATCTGTTGATTTTTGCATATAAATTTTACAATTGAGCACCTTCCAGAATTCTCTTACGGCCTTCGGTGGTTTTTCATAAATATAGTGACAGCAGCTGGAAATAGGCGAACATTGCCCCCTCCTCCCCAGCTGGCAGACTGCTTGGTATTGAATTGTTGCATTATTTAGCACTTCCAGCACAATTTAAATGGTATTCAATAACAAGTACCCTTTTTTTCATCTGGTGTAAATGAAAATGCTTCTAGTTTTGCACCATTAAGCTCTGGTTCCTGAGAAGCATTCTGATTATGTTGGGGAGGTAGTTTCGGAGTCTTTCTAAAGTGTTTTTAAATGGGGTGTTGTTACTCAAGGGGTTTGTAAAGTCCCCGCGATAAGATGAATAAGCTTAGAGGCCTGCTGCACGGCTCTGTGCCTGTAGACAGCCATCGGTACTGGACACTCATGCATCCGTTGAGAGGGCGGCTCTCATGTAAAGTGCTCTGACCGCCAGAAAATTTTAAAAAATGACATTAAAATAATAGATACCATGTGAAAGGATAGACCAAGAGACCAATGGAACAACAGACACAGACCCAGACAAATACAGAAATGACACAGGATGGATTGACAGGTGCCAACTAGTATGAACAGACTGGACTTTTCAACAAATGGTGCCTGGACAACTGGTTACATGGGTGCCCTACAATTCTAGGTGGGCTAAAGACTCACATGTAAAAGGGAGAACTATAAACAATCAAACGACAGCATCAAATATCTTTATAACTTCTGAGTTAAGAAGGATTTCTTTGTAAAGATATAAATACAGTGGTACCTTGAGATATGAGTTTAATTTGTTCTGTAACCTTGAGGTGTGGGAAACTATGAGATGCTCTAGTCACGGTAAACTGGTGGGTCGTGTGGAGCTGGACGATACGAGCGATTACTCCTATCTCAAATGTTGCTTGTATTTCAAAGCAAAAATCGCTTGCTCAACGGCTCGTATCTCAAAAATCTCATATGTTAGGGCACGCGTATCTCAAGGTACCACTGTATATACAGGGTGACCCCCTCTCCCCCAAAATGGACACACGCTTTTGAATTATTAATTCCAGTGGGTTCAATCTGAAAAGAAAGAAACATCAGCTGAGCTATCAGCTATGAAGTGTGCATATATTTTGGGGAAAACCTTGTGTAAATATCATAAGGAAGAAATATCCAGTTACACTAAAATTAAGAATTTCTGTTGATGAAAAGAAAACACAGAGAAAGTAAAAAAATCCCTCAGTCCCACAACTGGGAGACCATATTGCAACAACATATAACTCACAAGTTATTTACTAGTAGATCCAGAATATGTAAGGGATGCTTACAAATAAGAAACAGAATAACAACCCAGTTTTTTTTAAAAAAATGGTCAAGAGATAATTTATGGAAGAAACCCAAATAAGCAAAGAAAAGGAGCTCAGTGCCATCGATAATCACGGAAATGCTAATTGGAAACATGTGACTGTTTTACCGCCAACAGATTGGCAAACGTGTCAACGCCTGATAACATCGAGTTACAGGAGAGGGTGGAGCAGCTGGTTCCGTTAGACAGCGCCGAGGGGAATGTAAACTGGAGCAGTCTCTTTGGAAAGAATTTGACACTAGCTAGTCAAGACTAAGAGTGAAAGACCTGACATTCTAGAAAGTTCACTCTCAGATTGGGTGTGAAAAAATGGGCACAGATGTACAGGGTCATGCAGAAGAAGATCCATAGCGACAGTCTTTGTAACTGTCCAAATGACAATAAACAGCCACACGGGTCAATTCAGTGGTGGTATAATCATGCCCTAAAGTGGTTCTCAACCTTTCTAATGCCTCGACCCTTTGATACAGTTCCTCATGTTGTGGTGACCCCCAACCATAAAATTATTTTTGTTGCTACTTCATAACTGTAATTTTGCAACTGTTATGAATCGTATCTGTGTTTTCCAATGGTCTTAGGCGACCCCTGTGAAAGTGTTGTTCGACCCCTAAAGGGGTTGTGACCCACAGGTTGAGAACCACTGATGCCCTAGAACACTACACACAACATGGATGAGCTTCAGAAACACAATGTTGGGTGAAAAAAGGAAATTGCAGAAGAATGTCTATCGTGTGATTGCATTGATGGAAAGTGAAAAACGATGCAAAGCCAGATGGTATATATTTTAGGGACACAAACACATGTGTTGTTTCAAACACTCAGAGGGTAAAGGAAAGCAGGGGTGTGATAAACAAGTTTTGATTCATGGCATCCTCTAATGGGGAGGCAAGAGGATGGAACAGAGGAGGGCCATGCAGATTAGTCTTATTCCTTCTGCTGGGTGGTAGATGTAAGTGAGGTTGCTCACACTCGCATACAAGAAATGTTGCTTAGAGCCCTTCTGTGCAGAGGGATGGCAGTGAACTGAAAGACTGACTCCTGGTGCTTAAAGATGAACAATAGAACTAGTTGGTTATATGGTGATATGGCAATAAATGCCAAAGATCTCGAAGATGAAGCACAGAGAAGAGGAAGGGTTGAGCAAAGGAATAGTAGTCACTTTGTCGCGATCCTTTATACCATACTCATAATTTATAAATGTTCCTTTGTGGCAATTTAGTATTAATTGTTTGAGTAGCTTCATAGAGACTAAAGGGATCTTCACTCTCTGCTTTTCCCCCATGGAATTCCAGGAGGAGAAACAGGTGGACCCACAAGTCAAATGCTTCCATCTATAATAATAAAAGCATAATATGCTAATTAGACCAGACAGCCAGACGACCTTATGGACAACCTTCCGGACGAAGCCAAGGCTGCGAGGGCTGAGCCCCTTTGACGGATTTCATGCATCGGGACTCTCGTTAGTGAATAAGATGGGAGCGAGATTATAAAGAGCAAAGGCTGTGTCTCAGATCCGACGCTGTGTTTTCTGAATCATGGGCAGGAGGCCAGCAGTCGCTGCACAGAACTCACCTTCCTGACTCTGGCTGCCACTGAAAGGTGAGTTTGATGCTCCCATGCCCACATGCCTTGAAGAATCACTCTGGTTCTTAGAAGCTTCTGTCCTCCAATGGTTTAACCCAGCTTTGAGATCATGAGAGCTCATCAAATGCCAGGGCAAGATCACAGGCAGTTATGGTGACTGGGTCCATTGTCCAAGACAATTTACTCTTCCTGTGTCATAACTAATCTGACTTCTTTTTTATTGATTTCAGAGAAGGGAGAGGGAAAGAGAGAGAGAGAAACATCAATGATGAGAATCATTGATCGGCTGCCTCCTGCAGGCCTCTCACTGGGGATTGAGTCCACCTCCTGGGCCTGTGTCCTGACCGGGAAGTGAACAGTGACCTCTTGGTTCATAGGTTGACACTCAACCACTGAGCCACACCTCCAGGGCACTCACCCACCCTCTTGATCATTCATTCTGCTCAAAGGTCTCCGCCTATTTTCTCATCGTGTTTTCTTTGTTTCTGTGCCTGCTGTCTTATCTCTTCAGGGACACACACCTAGGATTATTGGCAGTGACTCCTCCTCTGTCACACACCCCAACACCCTTCTCCTGCCCTCTGGTAGGTAGACCAGACAGACACTGAATAATACCTGGTCTCCTATTCTCTCTAGGTCTTTTCTGATGATTTTTTTTCTGGATGGAATTTTCCGAGTTGAAGCTCAACTTCCTCTCTCCTTTTATGGGTAGCCTGGCATTGACTCTTCTGCATTCTTTCGCCTCCACTCCCTTGGTTAGCTGGCCTTTCCTTCCATCTTAGTGTTGGGAGAGGAAATGGGCCAGGCAGATACGGTGCTGCGTCAAAATACACCCGTTTTTCTAGAATGACTGAATGATCTTGCTGGGCTAGCAGTGCAGAATCGTCTTCCACTTGGTGTTTCTGAATGTGCTGCGGGTTACACAGCTGCTCATAGGAAAGCATGTGGGCGGGTGACTTTTAGTTGTGTTTGGCAGCCTCTCTAAGAGGCCCTGTAGTATCAAAGCCATTTCTGCCGTGAGCCTGCTGATACTCAGAAGTGGAATAAAATGGAACTGCCTTGAAATAGAGACTCATTGAAGCGTTGATTACCCAGATGTAGAGATAAATGTTATGTGTACACTGATGACCTGCCCTCAATTGTTACTGATAAACGCTTTCCCATGGTTCAAACTGGAAACCTGTCCTTGGGAACTTCTCTCTTATTCTGCACTATTTTTTTTTCTAGTATATTTTATTGTGTTTTTACAGAGAGAAAGGGAGAGGGATAGAGTGTTAGAAACATCGATGAGAGAGAAACATTGATCAGTTGCCTCCTGCACACACCCTACTGGGGATGTGCCTGCAACCAAGATACATGCCCTGACTGGAATCGAACCTGGGACCCTTCAGTCCACAGGCTGATGCTTTATCCACTGAGCCAAACTGGTTATGGCTCTTGTCCTTTTCTAATGGAACTATAGGCAACAGGAAATATTTCCGTACCAAAGAGCATGTAGCCTGGCTGGTGTGACTCTGGTTGAGCATCAACCTATGTACCAGGAGGTCACGGTTTGATTCCTGGTCAGGGCACATGCCCAGGTTGCAGGCTTGATCTCCAGTAGGGGGCATGCAGGAAGTAGCTGGTCAATAATTCTCTCTCATCATTGATGTGTATTTTTATTATCATTATTTCTCTCTCCTTCTCCCTTCCTGAAATTAATGAAAAATACATATATCTTTAAAAGGGCATTGTGGGATATGTAATGTTATACAGATGTAGTAGGTATGACAATGGTAGCTTAAGGATGGTGAGTAATAGGAAATAGACCTACACAATTGCAAAGTTCATAACATTTTATGTCCAGTGGTACAATGTTAACTCTAAGTAGACTGTGAAATGTTAAATATCTACGTATAGAAATAAACACATATATCTGTATCTTGCTAGAGCAACCATTAAAATCATAATATACAGAGGAATCGTTAAAAAAAACACACAACAATGGAGAAATTTAGATAAGAAAGTATAACCAAGGAGTTATTTACATAGAAATAGCCATACCGCAGGGGAACATAGGACCTGATTTCAAGCTGGAGGCCTGAGGGGGGTGGAGCCTAGTTCCACCCACACTGACACATGCAGCAGGATTATGGGGTACTCCATCCAAAATCCAGGAGCTACAGGGACCTTTCCTAGGACCCTAGAATCAAGCGCATCATTATTTTCTCTAAAAAAGATAGAAAAAATATGGGTAGATGTTGATAGAGATCGAGAGCATTATTACATTGGAGCACAGTGGGGGAAAGCATGGAGTTGGGGCTGGGGACCTGGAGTCTGGCCCTGGGCACAGTAGTGCTCTAAGCCTTGGTTTCTCCAATTTCAGTCAAACCTTAAATGTTATTTCTAAGATTTCTTACTTTAAAAATATCTGCACTGATAGGAGGCTATGTCTAAAATAATTCTTTTGTTGTTTTTTTTTTAAGTTTCCTTCCACCACTAAATCTGTAAAATTATATTTGATTTTGACTTTCTTTGATGATAGACTCCCCACCTTATGAAGCTGTAGGTGAATATCTGGGTGTTTTCATGTGAAATTACTTTTTTACTGATATACAGTAATGAGTACAGATTCAAAAACCTTTGATTTTTTAAAATGGTCTTTTTATCTTAGAGAAAACACACCTTTTTACTTCCCTTCGATATATTTAGTTGACACTCCCTCTTGTGGAAGAATATGCACATAGCACTAACACCAGTGAAACTGCTTCCAGATTTGATAGCCCATAATAGTAGTACATGTTATATATTTAAAAAAATACATATGTACATGCTTATATTACAACTAGAGGCCCAGTGCACGGATTCATGCATGGGTGGGGGTCCAGCTGACCCAGCCCCAATAGGTGGATCGAGGCTGGACCTGTCAGTGGGAGATTGGCTGGCCCGCCCACCCACGATTGGGGTGAGGGGACCGATTGGGGCTGGGGCCGGCTGTGGGGAGGGGCTGCGGGCTGTGGGTTAGCTGGCCCCATCCCCAAACTGGTGGGGGGGTGAGCTGATTGGGGATCAGCAGCTGGAGGAGGGGCAATGAGAGGTTGACCTGCTAGCCCTACCCCTGATTGGTGTGGGAGGGACCAATTGGGGTGGAGCTAGCTGGGGGGAGGGGCTGCAGAAGGTTGGCCAGCTGGCCCTGCCCCTTATTGGGGTGGAGGGGGCAATCAGGGCAGGGCTGGCTGGGGATAGGGGCTGCGGGCTGATGGGGCTTGGGGGGCCCATTGGGGATGGGACCAGCTGGGGGGAGTGGCTGCTGGAGATTGGCCATTCGCTGGCCGCAGTGGGTGTCATAGTGACTGGTTGTTCCAGTCGTTATGGTGTTACTGTCGTTGGCTTTTTATATCTACAGATAAGACTGTGAAGATTCAAATTCTCACTCAGGTTAGTCTACTAGTTGGGATTCAATGTTAACTATATAATTAACGTATAGAGCAGTGGTTCTCAACCTGTGGGTCGCGACCCCTTTGGGGGTCAAAGGACACTTTCACAGGGGTCGCCTAAGACCATCGGAAAACACAGGTATTTACATTATAATTCATAACAATAGCAAAATTACAGTTATGAAGTATGGTTGGGGGTCACCACAACATGAGGAATTGTACCAAAGGGTCGCGGCATTAGAAAGGTTGAGAACCACTGGTATAGAGGATTATAACTTACATTTTTTCTAACCCAAGTATTGCTAGTTACCATTAGATCAACCATGTGCATGAGATGTACAAAATAAAGAAGATTTTATTTTACTAAACATTGCTTTAAAATAGAAGACGCTTGTGTCCTGAATGAGCTCTCTCTTCCCTAGATAACTCCTGCATTTTTCAGGCGGGAGGATGAGCACATCATGTGGGCAGGAGAGAGTGCCGTCAGGATGTGAGAGTGGGTACAGCATCTCTTCTGGGTGCTCCTCAGGCAACTGGTTCCTGGGCGCCCGTGGCTCTGCTATCTGGGGTGAGCTCCAAAGCAAATGTGTTCGGGGTGAGGATCGCTGGTCAGAGGACACTTCCCTCCTGAGGCTTGGCTTGCCCTTTCGCTGAACAAAACACTATGAATGGCAACTTCCTCAGCTCCATTCAAAAGCTAGTTTGACTGCATTTGCTGGTTGCTTTAAAAAAAAAACACATGGAACTATATCTAAGGCAATTTAATGAAGCAATGAATCTGATCTTTAATTTGCATTTCATCCGTTTTAAGTTTCCATTTTAATGCATTGATATAATTCACCCCAAACATCAATTGGTTGTGTTCAAGGGAATCTCCTAGAGCCAATAAAAAGTTAAACTCACTTAGCAGATAGGGGTTTATGGAAATCATCTCGGGCTTGAATTTCATAGGGGCTAAAGCAATTACTTTCATAATTAGTTTTTAAAGCACTGCTTTCTAATCGCAGGCTCCCAAAACGACTCACCATTAAATTTAGCTGCTTCTTCATAGCAGAAGGGCAGGATAATAACCCATGACAACTATTGTAAGAGTTAGATGCACTCTTGTTTTCTTTCTTTTCTTTTTTTTAAAATATATTTTATTAATTTTTTACAGAGAGGAAGGGAGAGGGATAGAAAGTTAGAAACATCGATGAGAGAGAGACATCGATCAGCTGCCTCCTGCACACCCCTCACTGGGGATGTGCCTGCAACCAAGATACATGCCCTTGACCGGAATCGAACCTGGGACCCTTCAGTCCGCAGGCCGACATTCTATCCACTGAGCCAAACCGGTCTCGGCCACTCTTGTTTTCTGACGTCGCTCTGAAAGAAGTCAGGGCTAATGGATTTGTGGGTGTTTTTCTCACCTTACCGTAAGTGGGCCCGGTGCCCACTGCTTCTCTGCAGGGGTGATTGTTGTGTTATCTCAGCAGACCAAGGTGCCAATGGTTCCCGTCACAGGCACCATTTTGCTGCTGATCCATCCTGAAGAAGTTGGCTCTCTGGGTGGGAACTTGTCTTTGAGGCTCACACCCCTGGAGAGGGCAGGGCTCCCACTCCCCTGGGGAGGCAGACGGGGCCAATCACAGTTTGCCCGCCCCGTAGCCCTGGATAGTTGGGTTACACATTACATGGTAATTCAAGGAGCTACACGTTATTCTGGGAGAGTGGCCCCCAAGTGTTTTCAGACCTGGGCCACCTGGTTAGAAATCCAATGTTGAGGGTGGTGGTAAGCACTTTTTAAAATATATATATCTTTACTGATTTCAGAGAGGAAGGGAGAGGGAGAGAGAGATAGAACCATCAGTGATGAGAGAGAATAATCGATCTACTGCCTCCTGCATGCTCCACATTAGGGGACCAAGCCTGCAACCCGAGTGCCCAGACTGGGAATCAAACTGTGACCTTCTGGTTCATAGGCCAATGCTCGACCACTAAGTCATGCCAGCCAGGCAGTAGTAAGCACTTTTTAAAAAAATATATATTTTATTAATTTTTTTTTGCTGCCTCCTGCATGCCCCCCACTGGGGATGTGCCCACAACCAAGATACATGCCCTTGACCAGAATCGAACCTGGGACCTTTCAGTCCGCAGACCAACGCTTTATCCACTGAGCCAAACGGGTTTTCAGCAGTAAGCACTTTTTCAAGCTGATACCAACCTTGGAGGGGACCAGAGCGCATGGTCCACATAAAAATATTGCCCGAGACTCAAAAGTCAACCATAAGGCACTTTGGAGAAGTTATTGAGGATGCTCTGGCCAAAGATGGTGGCACAGGAAGCTCTGAACTCCCCTCCTCCCGTGCACACACTGAACTGACAGCTGTACACGGAGCAGTTCTCTCTGAAAGACGTCCGGGAATTAGCTGAGCTTCTACACATCGGGAGACCAAGAAAATACACACGTTGCAACAGGTCTTGGCCCAGCCTCCACTAGGGGGAGTCACCAAGAACAAATAAGGAGGCTTGGACAGTCACAGAGATTTGAGTTCAGAAGGACTGAATGAGAGAAGGTTCCTCTCCTCCTGAGACCACGCCATCGGGACTGGGCGAGGCTGGCTGTTTTTTGTCTCATACATGGAAACCAACACACAGAGGCAAGGAAAACGGGGAAACAGAGGAATATGCTCCAAAGAAAAGAACAAGATAAAATTCCTGAAACAGACCAAATTGCAATGGAGAGGAGTGACTTCCTGGTAGAGAGACCTCATTCACTCCCACATGGATTCAGTTGGCCATTCCAATGACTCCGTTTCTTTTTTTTTATTTTTTATTTTTTAAAATATATTTTTATTGATTTTCACAGAGAGGAAGGGAGAGGGACAGAGAGTCAGAAACATCGATGAGAGAGAGATATCGATCAGCCGCCTTCTGCACGCCCCCCACTGGGGATGTGCCCACAACCAAGGTACATGCCCCTGACCGGAATCGAACCTGGGACCCTTCAGTCCTCAGGCCAATGCTCTATCCACTGAGCCAAACCGGTCTTGGCTAATCACTCAGTTTCTTACTGCATTTTCAGGGGAATGAAATGTGGAGAGCTCACACATCCACAAGTCATGGCAGCTTCATATGCAATCGTCCACCAATGCAGACCTGTGGTCACTCTGATGTCAGGGAGTGGCCTTTGCTCAGTCATGGCTGGGGAAGGAGGTCAGTCTCTCCAGGTCTGTCTGCTAGAGAACCGGTCCATCGTCCGGTGGGCTGCATCTCAAGGCCAGGCAGGGTACCCAAGGCCTGCGAGGGTCCTGTTCACCTTGACTCACAATGTCAACCTTGTAGGTTCAGGTCCCATGAATGCCACTCCCATCGTTTCCGAATGGATGAGGGGTGTTTCAGGAAACTCCGACCACCCCCTTCTTATGTCCTCTCTCTGGACATCTTCCCTGAAGCCATCAGTTCTCCAGGAAACTTGGTTGCATTCTGAGGTCCTAGCAGAGATACGTGGTTATCAGAATATCCAGCCGGTTTCTTTGCTGGAGAGTTCTCCATCCCCGTCAAGCTATGCTGATGGGGCCAGCATCTCCCCCACATTTGGCCGAATCTTAGTCACTGTCCCAGGAGCAGCTGGTCAGGAATCACTGGGTAATGACAGCAGCTGCCATTGGTCCAGTGCTTGCTTCTGCCAGGGGCTGTGCTAAGCCTTTGCCTGCAATATTTCATATATTTCCCACAATATCTCTGCAAGGAAATCACCTCTCTTGTTCCCTTTGTCCAGAGAAAAGAACTGAGGCCGAGAGAGGTAGAAGCAAACTATGTGGATTTCTTCTGTAGCATCAAAGGCAACCTGGAAACTTTCTCTTCAGCAAATCGTGAGGGAAATGATGCGTCCCTTACCCCGGATGCAGACTCAGTTACAGAGCTGGTGTTTGTGTGCACATCATGCCCTGAAAGGCAATGCACCGAAGCAGTCACCCCTGTGCATTCGCAGACAGGTCAATCTTTGCTTTAGGGTTGCATCTGCCAAGGCTCTAGGAACCTGAGACACCCCGGATGCTGTACAGTGGTACCTCAAGATACGAGTGCCCTAACATACGACATTTTTGAGATTCGAGCCGTGGAGTGAGCGATTTTTGCTCTGAAATACGAACAACATTTGAGATAGGAGTAATCGCGTGAATCGGCCAGCTGCACATGACCCACCAGTTTACCGCGACTCGAGCGTCTCATAGTTTCCCCCGCCACAAAGTTATAGGTTGAATTAAAGTCATATCTTGAGGTACCACTGTATTTGTAGATGCGGTTCCCCAAGTCTCCAAGTGATGAGTTCCTCAACCCATTTTTGACAGAGATCCGCTTTCGTCTTTGGCTGTCAGTTTATTAAAGTATGTCAGGCTTTAGAATGAGCCACGTGGCGCCCTCCAGTCAGTGTTTCTTCAACTTGAGTGTGCTCACAGAGTCTCTTTTGGATCCCGTGAAATCCGACTTAGCAGGGGCAGGTGGCTTTGGACTTCCTAGCGAGTTAGATTGTTACAGAAAACCGAAATAACCAAACCACGCTCGGAGAGTTTGAAGTTACATTTATTACGCGCGGGTCCAGAGGAAAATGTCTCTCAAATTCTGGGCCCCAACATGCAGAAATTTTCCCTATCTATATGTTTTGACCTTCTTTGTCTTCTCAATATGGGATGTTTCCCGCCCCTTTGCAAGTTCTTAAAGGAACCCTCTGTGCTGAAGCTTTAACACCTCAACCAAAGGCCTGGCCTGGTGCCAGCTTTCATAATTTCATCCCGGGAAGATTTAATGGCCTCTCCGAAGTGGGAGTAGTCTTATTTTCCTTATTATTTAAGCCAGCAAGACAAATAGCAAGGTTAACATTTCCAACGGCAGTTTTTAGATAAGATGGATGCTTCCAGATCACAGATGATGCTAAAGCTGCCGGTCCACGGACCGCACTCTGAGCAGCAGGAGCCGAGACCCCTCGCAAGCGGCGGAGAGGAAACACCATATGCGAAGAGAATTCCCTGCCACATGCTGCAGACAGACACCGAGTCTGGGGCCGGGAAACCATTGTGCGCACACAGAGGTTTCCCGGGGAGAACGTTTCGTCTTGCCAAACTTGCTAAACGTTTGATACGATCAAGTTCTGTGTTGAAGCTAAAACAACTTCAAATATTTTCCCCAGGGCTTCCAGGGTTCTGTGAGGACGCTGCTAGGATTTGGGGAGACAGAGCTGTTGGGGAGATTTAACATAGACAATCCTGATTATCCAAGAGGGAGTGAGACTCGTCTAAAGGAATCGTATTTTTTGTCTAGATATTTTTTTTCTGTCCACTTTTTCGATGACCCTTTTTTTCTATGATCTAACTCCTTGAGACACTTCTGAGAAGTAAAAAATGGATCCTAAGGCATGAAATATACTTCACGACTGTAATGTTTCTCAGTGTGAGTCTGACCCATCACTACATCCTAATCTGGACCCTGAGGTACAGTGGTACCTTGAGATACGAGTTTAATTCGTTCCGTAACCTTGAGGCATGGGAAACTATGAAACGCTCGAGTCGTGGTAAACTGGTGGGTCGTGTGCAGCCAATCCATGAGATTACACCTATCTCAAAAACATTTCAAAGCAAAAATCGCTTGCTCTATGACTCGTATCTCAAAAATCTCGTATGTTAGGGCACTCGTATCTCGAGGTACCACTGTATAGAAAAAACAGCTGTCACCGTCAAGGCTGATTTCATGGGGGTTCGTGGTGTGTAAATACCACCACCACCTTGCCCTTCCCACGATGGTTCATGGAGAGAAGTATTGGTCACTACAGGGCAGTGACTGGGGAATGATGTCACCCCCAGAAAGTGGGCTGTTTTTGCCAGTAATTTTTACGACTCATGCAATTTTCTCAGACATTTTTAAGAAATACTTTGCATAACGGCTTATCCAGGAAAGGATGTTTTAGAGGAAAAAATGTAATTTAATGGAACTTTAAGCTAGATTTAATTAAACTTCAATTATCCAAATGACTGCCTCATCTGAAATATTTACTTTCCGTCTGCATGTTTAGTATTCTCCAGGCAAAGTCAGAGTCATCATCTAAATGAAAGATATGTAATTGGCTTCATTATCTGCTGTTCCGTTAACTGTGATCTTTCTTATGTGCTATGATTCGCGTGTCAGCTGTTTCTTAGAAGCAAGTTTTCAGTGTATATGTGACACTCAGATGTGATGATACGTGTCATTTTACAATTAAAATATCAAATTATGTGTTAAGGGTGTGACATTAATCACAGGCAAGATCTATTGGTTTAGAGGAGGGACAGTTTTGAGCCTAATTAGAAGAAATGAAATAGATGGTTAGTAAATTCTGCGAAGCCTTATAAAAACACGAATACATCAGAATAATACTATTATCTATGAAGTGCCTGCTCTGTGCCAGACCCTATTGTACATGCTTTACCCGTTCTGTCTCCTTCATTCCTCACAGGCACCCAGAGAGGTAGCTTCTGTAACATTCCCATTTCACAGATGAGGAAACTGAGACACAATAGCTCAGGCAACAAGTCTAAGATCACACTGGCCCACGGTGGAGTTGGGATTCACTCCGAGGCTGGTTTCAGAGCCCAAATACCTCGCCACAGAAGTATAGGAAGTTTTGCATCTTTTAAAATATTTTATTGATTTTTTTACAGAGAGGAAGGGAGAGGGATAGAAAGTTAGAAACATCCATGAGAGAGAGACATTGGTCAGTTGCATATCCGCTTCTGGGGATGTGCCCGCAACCAAGATACATGCCCTTGACCGGAATCAAACCCAGGACCTTTCAGTCCACAGGCCAACACTCTATCCACTGAGCCAAACCAGTCTCGGCAGTTTTGCATCTTTTAGATGGGGCTACCAATGATGGCCCGCAGGCCAAATCTGCCTGCAAACGGGGAATGGTTTTTACTTTTTTTTTTAATGTGTTACATGTATACATATCTTCCCATTGGTTTTTACTTTTTTTTAAAAAAAAATGTTTTTAACTAATTTCAGAGTGGAAGGGAGAGGAAGAGAGAGACAGAAACATCAATGATGAGAGAGAATTATTAAGTGGCTGCCTCCTGCACACCCCACATCGGGGATTAAGCCCCATAACCAGGGCATGGGCCCTGACTGGGAATCAAACCCTCCACCTCCTGGTTCATAGGTAGACGCTCAACCGAGAAGCCAGGCCTGGTGTCTGCCTGTGCCTGCCTACTTCCTCATGATCATGTTCTATGCAGCGGGCAGAGAGAGCCTCTGTGGTATCAAGGTTATGCCCAAGAGTGTGCCATCCGAAGAGCGGGCTCACGTGTTTTCGCCTTTGCTTTCTATTTGCACTGCATGCCATTCCCTTTCTCTTGAGTCATTGCCTCGTTTTCACACGCACACAGATCAGGGTCCCTGGCTGTGGAGTGGCTCATCTGACCGGAAAAGGGAATGACAGACACGGTGACACAAATGCCATCACTCAGCATCAGCTCACAAACCTCCATGGTGGAAAAGACTCCGGGGAAAATCCAACTTCGGAATCTTCAGGCCTTGGAATTCGTGTGGAAATGTGAGGATGCGGATAGGACGTGCAATGATGGCCAGAACGTGGACGGCGTTCGATCAGCATCCGTCTGTCCTCCACACCCTGGTCTCCGGTCTCCAGTGGCATTGGTCATGAATATTCGTCCAGAGCGGAACTGATGATGTGGCTGTTTTCACGCGATGTTCAAATATTACACCATACGCTCAAGGAAATAAATTGGGTGTTTGTTTGTTTTTCCCCAGAAGTAGAAAATACTGCTTTCCAGGATAAAAATCAATTCATTTGAGCACCAAAGGCATAAATCAACTCGAGACTATCCAGGCATTATTCAAATTGCATTTCTTAAAGCGAAAACTGTTGCTAAACTGCCATCACCGAGGGGCCTGTGAAACTAGCAATCGGCCACGATGATAATGATGTGTGTTATTTTGGGGTAAAAACAAAAAAACGAGCCCTCAGACAAACCCCCGTGTCAGACGGCACGATTGAATGTCACACGGTACTGATGGCACCTGCGTGGAGCGGTTCAGACTCTGCCAGAGACACTTTTCCCAGTTCTGCCTCGTGTAGCACCACTGTCCGTGTGATGGCTATTGTGTGAGCCACAGCCCAGGCTGGAAGGACGCGCTGGGGAATGAGGAAGAACACCAGTGGGTTCGCAGCAGCGGGAAAGGTGTGGTTCTCATCCTATGAAAGGTAGCTGCCCCTCTGAGGAGCTCAAGTCACTTCTAAGTGTTTGACCCCCTAATCATAAGTATGGAGCAAAAACAAGGGGGTACAGATTATTAGCTTAATTCCTTCCTCCCCCCCCTTCCTCCCTTCCTTCTTTCCTTCCTTCCTTCCTTCCCTCTTTCCTTCCCTCCTTCCTTCTTTCCCTCTTTCGTTCCTTCCTTCCCTCTTTCCTTCCCTCCTTCCTTCTTTCCCTCTTTCCTTCCTTCCTTCTTTCCCTCTTTCCTTCCTTCCTTCCTTCTCTTCCTCCCTCCCTCCTTCCTTCCTCCCTCCCTCCCTCCTTTCCTTCCTTCCTTCCTTCCTTCCTTCCTTCCTTCCTTCCTTCCTTCCTTCCTTC
>PVJN01015557.1:9948-44244 GCA_004026805.1 Lasiurus borealis | reverse complement strand
TGGGGAGATCGGTACTGAGTTGGCCGGGGTTGGAGGGGGGTGTCACAGAGAGGGAGGAGGACTTCTCCCCCCGCACACGCGGCGTATAACACGAAGCCCAGCTTTTCTCTGAAGAGAATGTGGGGGTTGGGGGTGGGTGGGTGGGGCAGGGTCCCGGAGGAACCGTGGGAGAGGCCAACATGGGACTATGAACGCAGAAGGGGGCTTTTGATGAAACCACTCAGATAGGCATCCAAGGGAAATAAAATGATTAGGAATTTCCCCTAAGTGGCAGCATTTGCCCTGCAGAACCGGAAGGTTCGCAGAGAGGTTTCCCCAGACCCTCACCGCAGCTCGCTCCGGCACGGGAACGAACCTTTTTTTTTCTGCACCTGCGGCCTCAGCGCCCTCTTCTTGCCCTCCTATCCCCCCCCACCCCCCCCGCTCCGCCTCCCTCACGTGCGCCGGGTCTGGAGGCCCCAGGAGAGAGCAGACAGGAGGTGCACGTGGGGAGCCAGGACTCAGCCCTCCTTCCCCGCGGGTCCCTACGCGCCCCTCCCCACCCGGTTGCCGGAGCGAATCCCGATTAATTGTTTCCCGGGAGGCGCTGGGCGCGCTCCGTGGCACCTTCTCCGCCCGGGTTCTCCCCGGAGAAAAGCGCACTCGCGAGGGCTCCGCGGTTCTCCTCGGCCGGGATGATCGGTGGCAACTTCGGGAGCCGCCACCGCAGCGCCGAGTCGGAGGCGATGGCAGCGGCGAGGCTGTGAACCAGCGGTCGCCAGCCTCCTCCCGCCCCGCTTCGGGCCGCAGGGCTTGGGACTCGGGCTCCCGGGCTCCCGGGCTCCCGGCTCCCGGCAGCAGCGGCGACTGCGCCTGCAGCGGAGCGGGCGCAGGAGGAGAGCCCGATCCCCGCGCGGAGCGCAACCCGCCCGAGTGGCCGAGCCGGCGCCGCCGCAGACGCAGCAGGGGCCGGGTCGGAGCCCCGCACAGCTGCCGCCCGCCGTGGTGGGGCGGGCTGGGGGCGGGGCGGCCGGGGCCGCCTTCCAGGGCGCGATCCCCGAGCGCAACACCCCGCGCCGCCACCGAGCCACCTCCCCCGCCGCCCGCTAGCAAGTTTGGCCGCTCCGAGCCCGGCGCGCCTCGAGGTCCAGGCGCATTTCTCCCGGCTGCCGCGCGCCCCGTTCCGGGGACCCTCGGGAGCGATGCCGCCGATGGATGTGGTTTTAGTGCTGTGGTTCTGCGTGTGCACCGCCAGGACAGGTAAGAACGGCTGGGCGGTCGCAGGGACGCAGGCAAGCGGGGAGCCCCTCCGCGGTGCCCAGCGCCCCGCTCCAGCGCCGGGAGACCCGCAGCAGACCCCCGCGCTGGTCCGGGTCAGGGCGGTGCAGCGTAGAGAGGTCCCTCAGACCTCTTTGTCCTGCGCCAGGTGGACGGGTGGGAAGTGGGACCCCCAGGCTGGAAGATGCCCCTAAGGAGCACCCCTTTCGAGGTGGGAGGGGGGCGCAGCCTCGAGGACGCCGGAGTGAGGGGCGCGGCCGCTGGAGCGCACCCTTCTGCTGCTTAGTAACCGGCTTCCGGGCGGAAAGCCACCGCAGGGCCGGCTCGCGAGCCCACACCCCAGAACTTGAAAGGTGCGCTGGGAACCGCTGGCCGAGCAGGGGCCGCGCTGGGAGTCGCACCCGCAGAGGGAGCGCTTCCGGGCGGCGGGCGCTGCTGGGGCTCCGGAGGGCGCGGCGCAGGGCGTGGGCGGCGTGGGAACTAGGGGTTCCGCGCTCTCCTCCGGCCCCTTCTGGCCCTCCCCCCCAGGGAAACTCCGGGAGCACTGTACTCCGCCCTCCCCGTCCCCCTGTGCCCAGGTGCCGGGCGTACAGTTGTTGGGGGTTTGGAGCGGTGGAGACGATCGGGGAGATGGTCTCAAGCTCCACGCCGGTTTTCCCTTAATTGCGGTTGGAGGTTGGGGAGGGAAGGGGATGAGAGGGGCAAGGCTAATTGGCGTAATTTTCCCAAGTCCTGACTTGGTTCTGCCTCCAGTTGTGAGGACTCTAAGGGCACCTCCATCCTTCAGCTTCCACTCGCCCCCCACCCTCACCCCCGCGCGCTCTGGGTTTGGAGACCGGTTGCCAGCCGCCTTCTCCCAGAGGCTAGTTGATGGGGAAGATGGGGATGGGGTAGGAAACTGGCTAAATTAGGGCTCTCGGGTGTGTGTGTGTGTGTGTGTGTGTGTGTGTGTGGCGAGTTTTTATTCCTACCCCAGCCAACCTAGGTACGCGCTGCGATTTTGAGCCCCAGAACTGGTGTGTAGTCGTCCCCTGTCCGTTTATCTTTTCTTCCTTTTCCGCTCTTATTCCCCCTCCCTAAAGGCATAGCCTCCTGCCCGGGCTAGTTTGCAAGTTTATCTGGAAGGGCTGAGGGGGAGAGGGCCTGGTCTGGGTTCGCGCAAAAGTTCCCTCCGCCTGCCCCCGGCGCTCCCCTCGGGCAGCGAGCTCGCCCGCCCGCCCGCCCGCCGGAGGACGCCGGAGTTGGGCGTCTGGGAGATTCCCGCCGGCTCTTTTTGCCAGGACAGACCTGGCAGCAGGTTTCCTCATGCTTAACGGCAGAGTCGTGCGTGGACTTATTCAGGGACAAAAACAGTTTCCATCCCTTTCCTGTCTGCATCCGCGATTCCCAGGCTTCGGAGACGCCCAGGCTCTATGTAGCCCAGAATATATAGTTTTGCTTGTTGAGTTCAGGCCCTATCAGGCTGCGTTAGTTAAAAAAAAAAATCCGGAACAGACTGGGAGAAATGCGCCCCCCGGAAGATCAGGACGGGAGACGCTAGTGCAGAGTGTGGGCTTCCAGCCCGGTGCGAGGAGGATCTGGTGCTGCTGGGCATCTTACAGAGGAGCCCCTGGGAGGAACGGGGTGTGTGTGTGTATATGTGGAGGGGGGGGGCACCCACAGGCCATTTCACATCCACAGGTGCTCATCACCACCGGCCATGCCTAACTCTGCTCTCTTTACGCCTCTGAAAAGTCTGCGCAAAGTGCCTCCGTAGGGAAGTGGACTGTGCCCCCAGGGTTAGATCTTTAAGAGCAAGGTCTTTTCCCCTTCCAGGCACCAACTCCTTCACAGCTTGTAAACATTGGGTTGTAGGGAAGATTATCTATTCCTTGCATAAACAGTTGAGTGTCTTGCTGACTGCCAGGATTGCTTATGCAAAAGAGGAAACGACTTGGTCCTTGACTTTCAGGAACTTACAGTTAAGCTGAGAATTTCTTAGATAGAAACTGGAAAGCTTTAATAAGTAAATAAACGTATTGCGGTAAAATTGGCTAATAATATTCTATAGGTATCAATTCTACAGCACATGATCTTTATACTGCATTGAGTACTCACCACCCAAAGTCTAGTCTTCTTCTCCATCACTCCATGTTTGACCCTTTCACCCCCCAAAGCATTTTATTCTTATTGTGCAGTTTGATGGGGGAGGCTGGGAAGGTGGTGGGAGTATGAGTTTGTCTTGAGGAAATACAGAGGAGGAATAGTAGGAATGGACTCTGGGGAGGGGTGGTGGGTGGTCAGGGAAGGCTTTAATCAAGAGGCGACAATTGAGAGTGTGGTCTTGAAGGCGTTGTAGGGACAGATGGACTAAGTGGGAAAGCATTCCAGACAGAGGGCACAGCTTGTGCCAAGGGGAGCACGGAAGGGTCTGCCCCGGTGTAGTGGCAGTTGCTGAGGGAGCCTGGCTTCCAGTGCTACTTGGCACTACTCAAACACCAGAGGCCATGTCTTGTCTTCTGTAAAAATCATCAGAAGAATCAGAGAAGTGGTGGTGGTGGTGGTGGCTGGGGGGTGGGGGGGGGGGAGAATTGTGGGAGGTGGGAAGGGAATTATATCTCATCTCTTTCACTAGAACTTATTGTCACTTGAAGGAGTTTGCTGAGCAGCTTTCTGGGGGCAGCCTCTTTGATTTTGCCCTGATCATCAATTCTGCATCACACATCCATCCTCCTAGGTAGCAGAGGCTGCCTGGTGATTACTTTATCAGGATCCAAATAGGCGCCTGAGAAGTTTATTTGTCAAGTGGGACAATTGTTGTCTGGGCTGTTAACAGTCCGAGATGAAATAAACACGTGGGCCATTTAGGGAGCTGCTCCGATATCCTCGCCTTTTCATGGAAATGAGTAGATGATATCAGGCACATTTTAATTAAAAGCCGCGCTGCAGTGCGGTGGAAGTTACACCGGGGAAGATGTAATGATAGGTGTCACCGGAAGCTTCTGGAAGTGCCCATTGTTCAGGGGACTTGTTTTACTTACGGAGTAAAGTGGAGTCAAGACAGGAGGTGCTGTTCTCCTGTTTCCCTGTGGGTGAAAAGTAATTCTGGGGTTTCCAGCTACACTATTAATAATGAAAAATTCAAAGGCTAAAATAAACGCAGTGATACCACATCATGTCCCCGAGTTTTCTCTAATGGCTTGGAAGTGTGAATGACATCAGCTCAGTGATTGCTCCCCCTTTTAGTCGCCAGGCAGGGGATGGAGGTGAGCCCAGGGGCCTCCGGCTGGAAAGGAGAGATTCCTTTCTGAAACACCTATGCTGCTGATTAACTTTGCACTGAGTGGAGCTGTGGACAGAGAGCCCTCAGCGTCTCGTGATCATGTGAAATATTGGCTGTTTCTAACAGGCTTAGAGTATATTCTGCAAGGATATTATTGCCTTTTCGGGTATTAACGACTTCTGTAGGAGTCCGGGGACCCAAGTTCTATCAGGTGGTTGTGAAATCCTGCAGTCACGTGAGGTCTTGGAGCATCGCTGCAGCATCATATCCCTCTGCGCGGACCACGGGAGAGCAGCCGCTATCGTGGACAATGAGCCAGATTAGATTTGAAGTGAGCCAGACCCAAGAGGATTTGCTTGGGGCCTTAGGCCTATTACCCAGGAAGTGGACTGAGTAGGTTCTGGCCCTGAGTATTCCCCGGGCAAGGCTGGGGATCAGCCAGTATAGCAGCAGCAGGTGTCCCGGGAGATTAGGGAGATGAAGGTGGAAGTTCCGAACCCCAGAGCCAGGCTCCCAGTGCCTCTGAGACATCGACACGCTGCCTTCCAGGTTTTCAAACATATTTCTTCCGCGCAAGGTTTTTATCCTGCTTAATGCCAATTCTTCGCTTCAGCCATTTGTAGAGCACTTACAGCCAAAGTGGAAAACTTTAATAGAGTTTCCTTGGAAAGGGCAGCAGCTCCATGCTCGGACAAGAAGCAGAAACATTAAAGTAGAATTATTTTTCATGGAACCGACACTCATACTCGGTAAGGTCCAGGAGAGGCTGTGTAAATGCTATCTCATTACTACATTTTCGGACTCCCCAGGCACTGTGTGCAAAGTGCTGCCTCTTACATAGGCTGCTATTGGCCCGAGGCATTTTCATCCTGAGGGGGACCAATTAAAGGAAGAGAAGAGAACCGTATCTGGAAGCTTTACTGATTTCTCTCGTTCTGTTTTTGAGGGGTGTTTTCATGACAAGAGCAATGGAATTATCTTAAAGCCAGGGGAGCCCCTTCACTTAAAGGTTGTAGGGGGAGGAGTGAATATAGGTTTACTAGTAACGTATAGATTTTACAAAGCGAAGCCGGAGTGACAGCCTTTCTAGGTCACTAGGCAAGTGGAGGAGTTGGGAGGAAGGGCCACCCATACCTTTTGGACGTGTCGGTGGGGTAGGGGACCAGGGAGCTGGAATGGCCTGGAGAGCTGGGCTTGTGAAAGACAGATGCAGCACACCCCAGCTGTGCTGGGAGCGATCAGATAGTTACCACAGAAACCTCAGGAGGCTGGGAGGCTCCAAGAGGTGAAGTGATTTTTCCAAGGGCACAGAGGTAGTGGGTGGGGTGGGGGGGTGGGGTGAGACAGGTTGAAACTGCTCCTAGTTTTGTGTTGTCTCCACAACACTTTCTGGGTTGAGGCCGCTGTGTTTCTCATTTGGGGACAAGGATCCAAGGGCACCCACTGGGGTCTTCTGTCAGTTTCACAGAATCTGTTTGGGTGCCTCTTAGGCGTGTCCAGCTGCAGGGCTCCTAGTCTCAGAGATTTAGGCGCATTGTAAGGATGACCATCATAGCGGGTCTTTAGTCCCTGCATGCCATCTGTCACCACAATGATGTGCATAACAAGCTACCAAAAATCCAGTGGCCTAAAACGGTTATTAGTACACATGTCTGTAGGTTGGTTTGCTGTTGGCTGGTCTAGGCCAGGTTTGGCTGGCTGTGGATCCAGACTCAGGAAGGGTATCTGCTCTCCCTGTCTCCATCTCTCTGGGCCAGTGGACCCACAGGGCCATGTTTTTTCATCTTTGTTCAGAGGTACAAGAGGACATTCATGCTTTTGCTTGTGTGACATCACTAGCTTCCCAATGACCCCAGCAAGTCACATGGCCAGGCTCAAAGTCAAAGAGTGGGGACTTCACTCTCACCCTAGTGGAGGGCACTGCAAAGCCACACAGCCAAGGCTGTGACTATGGAGAGGGAAGAGATGTGAAGCCAATAATTTAGTCAACCACAGCCCTTTTAGCAAGTTTCTTGATTTGAATGCCATCCTGACCTCTCGTGGTTTCCCCAGATACGCATATTTCTCTGAGGTCACTGCACCCAAAGCAGTAATCACGCATCAACTCATCAGTTAATTAATTGGGTCCTAAATTCAGGGCCTGCCATGTCAGGCCCTGGGCAAGGCGCTGGGGCTACAGGGATGCGTCCTTCTTCTCATGTCCTGCTGAGGGTCCATTCCAAATTCCTGTCCAGAGGAAGATCAGCCTGGAAGTCCTCTGAGATCACTCTTGATTTAACTTCTGCCATATAGGTGTGGAACACGATAGATCAAACTGAAATATGAGCTCCTTTCCGGCCTTTTCAAGGAGCTCACAGAACTGCTGCTAGCTGAGCTCACTCCGAGAAAAGCATCACCACTCTCAACAGGAGGCCCGTGCTGCCCTTAGTTTACTGTTGTCTTCACAATGCTTTCTGGGTGGAGGGTAGACTCCCATTTAACTCAGTGCTTCTTTGCACATAGTAGGTATTCATTTAGTCAGAGATGAGCAGTTTCAGGCAGGCAGGATGGAAACTTAATGAGACCATAATGTAAGTAAGCATGTCCCACTCCTCTGCCCCTTAAACACACACCTGAAAGCCCTCCAATGACACCCCTGCTCACAAGGCAGGTCCCATTTTTGGCCTCATTTTCTACCGCTCTTCCCTCCACCAGCCACACTAGGCTTTTTTTGTCTGTTCCTTGAACATGCTGACTTTGTTCCTGGTTTGCACTTGCTGTTATCTAAACCTGGACTGCTTTCCCCTTAGGTCTCCTATCATCGGGTCCTTCTCATCATTTAGTTTCAGGTCAGAAGGACCTTCCCTGACCATCCTTTCTAAAGCCCCATGCAAATTGCTTTCTCTTGCATCACTCCGTTTTGTTTTCTGCTAGCATTCACTGCTATCTCAGATTATCTTGTTTGTTTCTTTCTGGCCCACTCCTCACCCCTTGCCCCAGGAATGCCGCTCAGTGAGGGCATAGGGCCTAGCAATAAGCTCCAGGAATACCTGTTGGAAAAGTATTGAATGAATGAGTGAATGTGGGATGAATGGATGGATGGAAGAGGGGGTCTCTGGGTAAACCAGTCTCCTACCTGCTGTATTGCCAAGGGGAAACCTTTAATCTTCAGGGCAGAGGACAAGGGAAGCCTGACACAAACGGGGCAGGCAGTTATAGGCACCGTGTCTTTAACTTAACCCTTGGTCTGCTTTGGCTGTGACAGGCTTTAGCTTCAGAGACCCTTCGCTGACCCACCTTCTGTTGACAGAAGTCCTGATTGCTGCTCCCGGGAAGAGCAAAGAGGGTAGATTTCCTTCGCAGATCTGTGGGGCAGGGGCTGAGGGAGGGAGGACAGATGAGGCTGTAATGGCTCATGATGTCCCCAGGACCATCCATCCACTCAGTCTCTCTGGGACACATTGGGCCCAGGCTCTCCAAATCTTGCCTCAGTGACTGCATTACCATTAAGACAAAAGTTGACAGCTGCTGCTGATTAAAACATTCCCAACTGTGAAAGCAGAATCGCACTACTGAGATGCTACTAAGCGTAGACAGACACAGCTTTTATGAATGGCTTAAACACAGTCCCTTAGAATGAGCTGTGGCCTGATTAATGTTTGTGATTGGGAGTCACTTGGCAGCCATGGTGTATCATTCTGCACAACTGTCCTCCCCGGAGTAGGGTGGGGTGGTGGTGGTGGTGGTGGTATGAGTGGCTCTGAGACAGCCTTAGAGAGTTGCCATTTCTTAGTGCAGGCAATAGGGACTCAAGGCCATATCTCTGTGCATTAAAGTTCTCAAACAGTAGTCAATGTCGAACTTTCTAGTCAGGAGCTCCCTAGATGGAATTGTATATTTGTTGTTCCAGAGACCACTTTTTTGCTCCGCTTCTCCACAGGGACAGAATCTCTCTCCATTGCCCTCCTCTTTACACAGGTGGTTGAGGCGATGAGTAGGGCTTGCTCTGCTGAGGTCTTCATTGGTGACAGGGGGTCAGGTTTCACTGCTGTATTTGTCTCTGATGCCATGATTCTTAGGGCTGCAATTCTGTATCCACAGACCCTAGATCTAAAAAAGCTCAGAAATCTGAAGTTTCACTTTAGTCTGTCTTGCTCAGTGGATAAAGGGTCCCAGGTTCTAATCAGTCAAGGGCACATGCCTGGGTTATGGGCTCAATCCCCAGTGTGGGGGCATGCAGGAGGCAGCTGATCAATGATTCTCTTTCATCATTGATGTTTCTATCTCTCTCTCCCTCTCCCTTCCTCTCTGAAATCAATAAAAAAATATTTTTTTTTTTTAAAAAAAGAAACCCAAAGTTTCTCCATAACTCACCTGACAGCAAAACCTACCCTGAGCTGTGCTCATTTGGTGGCAAACTTGACCTCAATGGAGATGAGGCTATTTATAGTCTTTATTTAGCCAATTAGAGGAACATGTCATACTTTTTGCTCCAGAAATACTGTACTTGATTATGGGATACTGATTCAGGTTTTGCTGATGATACATAACATGTAGTATTATATTACCTTCCTAATGTATGATGCATTGTGAATCTGAACTATATTAGGCCCTTAGGGGTTAGGACAAGGGATTATCAGTCTTTAATAAATGGGGGTTTGGGTGGGAAAAGGGACCAAGAAATTATAATGTCAGGGAGATAATGGAGCAGAGTTGCCTTCTTTTCTGCCCAGCATGAGAGCATCCCAAGCATCATCGATGGCTTCCTCGTATTCCCGGCCACTCCTGGCTTCTCTAATTTCTGTTCCGCATTACTGCCAGCAGTCTGCATTTTAAGCCAAGACAACTCTTTGTTTCTTTTTCAGTGCTGGGCTCTGGGATGGATCCCGACCTTCAGATGGATATTATCACTGAACTTGACCTCGTGAACACTACCCTCGGCGTCACGCAGGTGTCCGGACTGCACAATGCCAGCAAAGCATTTTTATTTCAAGGTAAAGGCGCTTCTTCCTTGGCACAGGGCACAGCGTGGGGAAGAGGGCAGCCTTGGGGGGTGCGCACCTGGCGTGTATTTGTTGGAAGATCACTCTGCTGTGTCTCTTGTGTTGCTGTCGTAAGGAATGCTCAGAAATGCTGAGGGTGTTCTGATGGTGTGAGGGGTTATGATAGGACATGAAATAGTTGCTTTGCAGTGAAAAATTTCTCTGGGGATTTAAAAAAAATGTTTCTATTGGCTTCAGAGAGAGGAAGGGAGAGGGAGAGAGAGAAAGAAACATCAATGATGAGAGAATCATTAATCTTTTGTTTTTTGCATACCCATCACTGGGGATCGAGCCTGAAACCAAGGCATGTGACCTTGACCTGGATCATGGGGTGATGCTTAGCCACTGAGACATAACAGCTGGGCTCTCTGGGGATTTTGGTAGGGATATAAAGTGGAATGAATTTGCAAAGTCCTTGAAAGCTATTGTCAGCCATATATTTTTCTTTATTATCTGCACATTTACCTAAAACTCCACCTATTCCTGCAGCTCTCATCTAATGGACAGATCATGAGCACAGAAGGTGTTTAAGGCTCTGTTCTCTTGGGGGTGCCGTGTAGTTGGTTATGCCTGCTACATTTGACCTCAGTTCATCAAATCTTCCAACAAGCATTCGAAGGCAGTCTCATGTGCTTCTTTATTGCATGGGCTCCGAGCTTGACTGCCTGCGATCAGATTCCTCCCTGCCACTTACAGGCTTTGAGACTTTGGGCAGTCACTTAGCCTGGCTCTGCTTGTGTCCTCATCTGAAATACTCGTACTGCCTGTGAGGCTGTTGCAAGGAGCGAATCAAGTGAAGTGGTTAAAACAGTGCTGGTACTTGGGAACCCCTCAGTAAGTATTATAGCTGTTATTACAGAACTCCTGCTGCGAACCAGGCAACATGCTAATGGTAGGGTTCCCAGCAAGAGTCATAAGCGAGGTCCAGCCCCTGCTCTCAAACAGTCAGGAAAACAGTCATTACACTGGGATTCTTGAATTTCAGTTGTTATACTTAACAATGAAGGGGAGGTAGAGGCTGTCAAATAAGAGTAGCAGGCAGCTGAGACCGGTTTGGCTCAGTGGATGGAGCGTCGGCTTGCAAACTGAAGGGTCCCAGGTTCGATTCCGGTCGGGGGCATGTACCTTGCTTGTGGGCACGTCTTCACTGTGGGGCGTGCAGAAGGCAGCTGATCAATGTCTCTCTTTCATTGATGTTTCTGGCTTTCTATCTCTCTCCCTTCTTCCCTGTAAAAAATCAATAAAGTATATATTTTTTAAAAAAACAGTAGCAGGCAGACTTAGTTTAATTAGTGTGGGAGGGGAGAGGTATCCTCAGAAAGTGCTATGTCCGTCGAGACTCGAAAAATGAATGGAAAAGCTGGTGTAGGAAGGGGTGGGGCTCAGAGCATTGGGGGAGAGGAAATAGTACGTATGAAGGTCTCAAGGCAGAAAGCCGAGTAGCATGGCTGAGGGTGGTGAGTGGCTGCAGAGGTAGGCAGGGGCTGGGTGGCACTGGACCCTGTGGGCAGAACTGGTATTTAGCTCCAAGTCATGGGTGTGGGGGACTGATGATTGATAGGTGCAGTGTCCAGTCTGATCGGCGGGCGGGGATGTTCTTGCTGTGGACTGTTGCAAATATTACTCCAGCCTGGAGGCCAGCTTAGTGGCTTTGTACTTGACTCTCAGAACAGGGGGTGGGGGCGGGGGAAGGGGGCTTTGTGGAGGCTGGAGCAGGGAATGACCCAATCAGAAGTGGTGGAGGAGCCGCCTGGATATTCCTCTTTGAAATGCCTGTCAGGGTGTCTTTATGTTTTCTCTGCCTTTTGTGAAGATAACAAAAGGATTGTTTAGAGCAGTGGTTCTCAACCTTCCTAAAGCCTCCACCCTTGCATACAGTTCCTCATGTGGTGGTGACCCCCAACCATGAAATTTTGCTGCTGTTATGCATCGTGATGTAAATATCTGCATTTTCCGAAGGGTCGTTCGACCACCAAAGGGGTCGCGACCCACAGGTTGAGAACCACTGGTTTAGAGCATCTGAACCGGCACGGTGGGTGAATTAACATATTTACTGTGCAGATAGCCTAAGCATTCAGTTATTACGAGATGACCCATAAGAAGACAACAGGTGCCAAGACCGGTTTGGCTCAGTGGATAGAGTGTCGGCTTTCGGACTGAAAGATCCCAGGTTCGATTCCGGTCGGGGGCATGTACCTTGCTTGCGGGCACATCTCCAGTGTGGGGTGTACAGGAGGCGGCTGATCGATGTCTCTCTCTCATCGATATTTCTGACTTTCTATCCCTCTCCCATCCTCTCTGTGAAAAATCAATAAAATATATTTAAATAAAAAAAAAGAAGAAGACAACAGATATATTCATTCCACTTAGTCTTTCTGAGGAATTGAAGGAGGTGCGCTGAGTGTGGGTAAGAGAATGCAGACAAAGTCCTTTCCTCTTTGCGGTGCAGCTGCACAGGTATTGCTGTGCGGCCTTGACATTCTTGGCCACGGCAGTTGCTGACACTTGGTCCACAGGGTTGCTGTGGGAGCCCGGCTTGTCTGTGAGAGTGGCAGAGGTCGTGCCTCTCTACTTCCCCCTTCATCTCCAGGCCTGTGTTCGGCATGGCACATAGACATTTTGAGTCGAATTAAAATTCCTTCGTTCCATAATGCAGTTCACTATGAAATGAAGCAGAAATGTCTTCTGTCTGGTGTGCTCTAGAAGAGGATCTTTTGCCTGCTTTCCCGACTCTTCTCTCCTTTATCTATCCCACAAGTGTGGGCGTCCCTGGGCTAGAACGCTGCTCTCTCATCGCTGTGTTCTCCGCTTTGGAAACTGCCTCTGGGATACGGACCAGGCTCCAGCCACAGGGAGGGGGTTTTGGTTGCTTCGGTGGGAAGGGTAACTTCATTGTGGGAATTTGACTGAGGTCCTTGTAAGGACCGTGGTGATTACATTGTGCCTACTTGGTTAAGCCAGGATAATCTCTCCAGCTCAAGGTAATTTAATCACAAAGGCCATGTAAGGAAACGTAGTGTGAGGATATGGACATCTTTGGGGAGTCATTATTTTGCTTATCACAAAATCTGCCCTCTGGTCCCCTAAAATTCATGTCTGGTGCATCCTAATGTCTCCAAAAGTCTCAACTCATAACAGCCAGGTGAACCTACCTTCAGCACTTTGTAAGTTCCTCTGCCAAATGTTCAAATTCATTGTTTATAATCGCTCCCCTTGTAAAAACAGGACATCATTTGGCTAAGTTTTTGCCACTATGTAACCAGGATCTGGTGTCTTTGAGCTTCCAATTCCAGTAACATGTTCTGCATTTGCTTTTTAGCCCTCACAGGCAGTGTTATTTTTATAAGCATTATTTTTAATATTCATATTTCTAATAGCCTGTAGACAATGATTTAGATGTTTTCTAAGGAAATAGAGGGGTTCTTTTTTTTTTAAAAAACCAAGCTCTTTACTGCATTCTGAGTTCCCACTTTTCATCCAGATTTCTACTACAGTGTGTTCAAGGTAGTTAGGCTTTTTCTACTGTGGTCTTAAAAAATGTTTCAGTCTCATATTACTCCGCAAAGCCACTTCCAGATACCCAAATCTGTATTAATTTCCTATTGTTGCTATAACAAATGACCAGGAATTAGTGGCTTAAAACAAAACATACTATTACCTTACAGTTCTGGGGGTCAGAAGTCTAAAATTGGCTTTAGGGGGTAAAATTAAGGTGTTGGCCAAGCTGTGGCCCTTCTGGAGCCTCCACAGGATAATCAGTTTATTGCCTTTTCCCGTGTCCCGGGGCTGCCACACTCCCTGGCTCCTGCCCACGGCTGTCTAACCACTGCTTCTGTAGTCCGATGGTCGTCTCTGGAAGTGACTCTTCTGCCTCCTTTTCTTTCCTTATAAGGACCCTTGCAATTATTCTGGGCCCACACAGATAATCCAGAGTAATTTCATCTCAAGATCTACAACTTAATTACATTAGAAAGTCCCTCCAACCCCCTTCCCAAGTAAGGTTACACATTTATAGCTCCTTGGGATTAAGATGTGGACATTATTTTTATTGGAGTACATAATTGTGTTTACCATAGGATGGTTACCCACCATTGGACAGAAATATTAACACTATAATGTTTCCAGGGTATTACAAATATTGTATTTTCCGGCGTATAAGAGACTGGGCGTATAAGAGAGCCCCCAACTTTTCCAGTTAAAATATAGAGTTTGGGATATACCCACCCCATAAGCTGGCACCCGGCGTTTAAGACAACCCCATCTTTTGAGAAGATTTTCCTGGGTTAAAAAGTCGTCTTATACGCCGGAAAATACGGTAAGTCCTACTTTGCTGCACAGCACAGTCCAATAGAAATATACTGTATCTGTACCTAATAATTTTAATTTTTCTAGTAGCCATGTTAAATAAGTAAAAATAAACTGGTGAAATTAAATTATCTGGGTGGGCCTATGTAGTTAATTTTATTTAACCCAGTATATAATACATATTATCATTTCTAAATATGTCCACAAAAATTATGGGTAGCTATTTTATAATTTCTTACAAAGTCTTTAACATCTAGTTTATATTTTATATTTACAAAATGTATGTTAATTTGGAAGCAAAATTTTCACCTGAAGTAATTACACTGTATTAGATTTAATAAAATTTAAACTTGAAAATGTTTATTTAATTTATCAGAGTTTAAAGATTAAATAGCTTTATTGAGGTATAATTGATTTATAATATATTGTTCATATTTGACATATACAAATTAATTTTTAAAATGTGTCTTTTATTTATTTTTTCTTAATTTTAGAGAGGAAGGGAGAGGGAGAGAGAGAAACATCAATAATGAAAGAGACTCATTGATTGGCTATCTCCTGCATGCACCCTACTGGGGATTGAGCCCACAACCCAGGCATGTACCTGACTGGGAATCTAACTGTGAACTCCTGATTCGTAGGTCAATACTCAACCACTGAGCCATACTGGGTGGACTATATATCTTTCTGTTTCATTATTTTAGTAGTTGCTTTAGGGTTTATAGTTTATATCTTTAAGTTAACACTGTCTACCTTCAAGTGATAGTATATGATTTTATCTATAAGAAAAATTTAATAGTTTACTTCTCTCTTCCTGACCATTGTTCTAGTATTGCTGTACACTTTATTTTTACTTACGTTATGAACCCATACCACATACATTGTTGTTATTTTTATCTAATAACTCAATTATCATTTGAATAGCTATAGCTGATAACAAATCAGTCACATATTTGCTCATGCAGTTACCATTTTCTGTCTTCTTTAGTCCATTATGTTGATTCACATTTTCATTTGGTATCATTTTTATTTGGCCTGAAGGACTTACTTTAACATTTCTTAGAGTGCATGTCTGCTGGTGACAAATGATTTCAGATTTGTATAAAAGTCTATTTTGTTTTCATTTTTTGAAGTATATTTTTACTGGGTATAGAATACTGGGTTGTCAGTTTCCTCCCCAGTTCTTTGAATAGGTTGATCCACTGTCTTCTCACTTGTGTTGTTTCTGAAGAGGAATTTGTTGTCATCCTATCTTTGTTCCTCTGTAAGTAATGCAACTTTCCCCTCCGTTTTTAAGACTTTCTCTTTATCACTGATTTAAACAATTTGATTATAATGTATTTTGGTGTGGGTTTTCATCATATTCCTTGTGTGAGTGATCTATTGAGCTTCATCAAATTTAGAAAACAAATTGGCCATTATATCTTCAAATTTTCCCCCCTCCTTCTTTAGGAACTCCAATTACGTATATCTTAGGCTGCTTGAAGTTGTTCCATAGCTCAATGATACTTGGTTCATTTAAAAAATTCTCCTTCTTTCTCTCTGTGTATTGGTGCTGGATATTTTTTGTATTCTTATAGATATTATCGACTTTTGCTCAAGGACACAGTTAAGTTACTGGAAAACAATTTGATATTTTTGGATTATACTTTTAATATTTCTTAGATGACCAAGAGCAATGCTGTGCCAAAAGCTAGAAGAGAGCCAATTATTTTCCATCCTTCAATACTCTACCCAATCCCCATAAATCATGAGATTTTCTAGTTTAACTGGTAGGAATAGGTACTATTCTCAGTCTTGAATATATGCTGGGCACTGTAATCTTTTAGATGTGGTTCTTTGTTCTTGAGAAATTTTCTCACATGCATGCACTTATCAGTATTCCACTGAATACTGATTGTCGGAAAGGTCCGCATTTTTCTTCTCTGTGCCGTGGTCTCCTCTTATGAATACTGTCCTGTGAAATCTTGGTGCCTTGGTCTGCCCAGATTCTCAGCTTCTTCACTTCAATTCAGAGACATTGCTGGGCTCTACCTCAGTTCCTTTTCCCTATTCCACAGTCTGGGAACTCTCACAGAGCAGTAAGCGTGGGTAATTGTAAGGCTCATCTCTTTTTGTTGTCCATGTCTCAGAGATCACTGCCCTTCATTGACTCATATCCAGTGTCTTAAAAACTGCTGTCTCATTGAATATGCATTTTTCATTTAAATTCAAATTAATTCAAATTCAAATTTATTCTTTTTAGCCACACTAGTCATATTTCAATTGACATATGTGGCTAGGGGTTATCATATTGGACAGCGCAGGTCCAGAGAGGCTCACAGATTTTATTGTTTTATCACTGCTCAGTTAACATGGGCAGGCTACACAATCCTATCTTTCAATTAATATAACAGAACAACTAGTAAGCTACCTAAGCTCTTTACCATCATTAAGTCACTGATAATGGGGTAATAATAGTAGCTACTATATATGGTTATAGTGAGGGTGAAATAAATTAATACATACGAAGTGCTACAACGGTAATAATCCCAACCCTAACTCATTAAATGTGAGTCCATACATTTTTAAGTTATAGGTTATAACTTTGGCCTTCTTCTCCTATGTGTATCAACTGTCTTGAGTGTTAGTGATGTCAGATTTTAACCTCCAGAGATATATTGGAATAGTGTGGAATGCAGGGACTGGAGAGTGGACGAAGATTAGAGCTCAATCCTTTATATGTATTACTTTATTTATCCTCACTACAGCCATATAAGGTAAGTACTATTATTGCTGCCTTTTATCAATGGGTAAATTAAAATACTTGGAGGGAGTATTTAGGGGTTGCCAGTGGACATGTCTCTTAATGTCTTCAAGCATCAGTTTTCTCATCTGGAAATGGGAAGAATACTCAGACTGATTGCAAAAACTAAATGACAGTGAATGAGAAAGCACTTTGAAAAGTATAAAGTATAAAAACAAATTTATTATTCATTTTCTTCATTATTATTCATTTCCTTCATTATTTCTTCTCATATTTCACCATCTCAGCCCAGCTCTGAGCTGACCTATATTGAGAGTGAAACCCTTTGTTTCAATAGTAGCCTATTAACATATTGATAAATTTTTTAAAAATAAATCTTTATTGTTCAGATTATTACAATTGTTCCTCTTTTCTCTCCTCATAGCTCCCCTCCACTTGGCTCCCACCCCACCCTTTGCCCTTACCTCCCCCCCCCATTTTCCTCATCCATAGGTGTATGATTTTTGTCCAGTCTCTCCCTGCATATCCCTCACCCTTTTCCCCTGAGAATTGTCAGTCCACTCCCTTTCTATGCCTGATTCTATTATATTCACCAGTTTATTCTGTTCATTAGATTTCTAATTCACCTGATTTTTAGATTCACTTGTTGATAGATATATATATTTGTTGTTCATAATTTTTATCGTTACCTTTTTCTTGTTTTTCCTCTTCTTAAAGATTACCTTTCAGCATTTCATATAATACTAGTTTGGTGTTGATGAACTCCTTTAGCTTTTTCTTATCTGTGAAGCTCTTTATCTGACCTTCAATTCTGAATGATAGCTTTGCTGGATAGAGTATTCTCAGTTGTAGGTTCTTGCTATTTATCACTTTGAATAATTCTTGCCACTCCTGTCTGACCTGCACAGTTTCTGTTGAGAAATCAGCTGACAATTGTATGGGTGCTCCCTTGTTGGTAACTAACTGTTTTTGTCTTGCTTCTTTTAATATTCTCTCTTTGTTTTTTGCTCTTGGTATTTTAATTATGATGTGTCTTAGTGTGGTCCTCTTTGGCTTCTTTTTGTTTGGGGTTCTGTGTGCTTCCTGGACTTGTAAGTCTATTTCTTTCACCAGGTGTGGGAAGTTTTCGGTCATTATTTCTTCAAATAGGTTTTCAGTATCTTGGTCTCTCTCTTCTTCTGGCATCCCCATAATTCTGATGTTGGTACGCTTGAAGTTGTCCCAGAGGCTCCTTATACTATCTTCACATTTTTGGATTATTTTTTCTTCTTACTTTTCCATTTGAGTGTTTTATGCTTCTTTGTATTTCAAATCTGAGTTGCTTCTTATGTTCCTCTAGTCTGCTGTTAGGTCTCTGTATAATATTTTTTTATTTTAGTCAGTGTATTTTTAATTTCTAGTTGGTCCTTTTTCATTTTCTCTTGGGTTTTGCTGAATTTATCCATGTTTTCTAGGAAATTCTTAAAAAACCTTATAACCATGGTTTTGAACTCTATATCCAGTCATTTGTTGTCCTCCATTTTTTGTGTGTGATCTGTTCCTTTGTCTCCGCATTTTCACTGCTTCCCTGAGTTGGTAGAGTAGCTTTGTGTGCTAAGTGTTCTATATGGCCCAGTAGCTCTGCCTCTTGTTTCCTGAGGTGGACTCTCTTTGTGCACCCCTTTGTGGACTGTGTACAGCCTAGTTGTAGTTAAGTCTTGATTGTTGTTGGTCTCACTGGGGAGAATTGCCTCCAAGTCAATTGGTTGTGAGGATCAGCTGTGTCAACGCTGGGAGAATTCCTGTGCTGGACTCCGCCTTAAGACTTGCAAGCCTGCAGAAGCCTCTGTGCTAGGCTTGCTTGGGGCAGAGTCTCAGGGCTGAGCAGATAGTCTTGACTTCCTGTCAGCCCCTGGTCTCAGTGTCCTTTGGTAATCACTGCAGCCCTCTCTGTGCACAGGCATTTGCGCCTCCTGATTTCTGCCTTTCTGTGCACTCTGGAAACCCATATGAGTCTGGGTCCCCAGGGTCTCGCCTGAAACTGGGGTTCAATGCAGTCTGACCTGGATTTCAGTGCAGTTGGGAGCTTCTGTCTTGGATGGGGTGGAGTCTCAGGGCTGAGCAGACAGCCTTGGCTTCTAGTCAGCCCTGCCCTACACGGTCCCTGGGTCTCAAGTGTCTCTCAGTAATCTCTGCAGCCCTCTCCGTGCACATGTGTGTGTGCCTCTAGACCTCTGCCTTTCCCGTTTTCTTGCGTTCCAGGACCAATCTGGGTCCCCAGTGTCTCTCCTGAAACTGGGGTTTAGTACAGTTAGAAGTGGAGTTCAGTGCAGTTGGGAGACTCTGTCTCCCACCCACTAGACTGAGAAAGCCAGTGGCACAATCAGCAATCCATCCTTTCTGCACGCAGTGGTGTGTGAGCACCCAGACCTCTGCTCTTTCATGGCTCCCACAAACCTCCATGTACTTCTCTCCTTTTACAACAGTCCAGACTCCTCCCATATGAGTCTCACCTGGAACTGGGGTTCAGTGCAGTAGGATAAGGGGTTCAGTGCAGTTGGGAGTCTTCATCTCCCTCCTGCCAGAGGCAGCCAGCCAGGCACTCCATTGCCCGCTCTCTCCAGGAGCACGTCTCCATACCTCAGTTTTTTGCAGCTCTTCTGAGTCTCTGTGAGCCCCTCTCTTTCTTTCTAGTTGTAGAATTTCCACTCAGTCAGCTTTCCTGTCATTCTGGATGATGTCCGTTCTGTCTTCTAGTTGTAGTTTTGAAATTGTTGTGCAAGGCAGCGGTCTAGGTGTTCACCTATGCCGCCATCTTGGTTTCTCCAACATTGATAAATTTAAGTAGAAAGCTCAGTTAACTGGAAATACTCTTCTAACCCAAACTCCAAAGTTTGATAGGATTTACTTTGGGGCTAGCCAGCTTTTTAAGCTTGTCTTTGTTATCGCTGTCCTTGTATAGTGCACACAATTAAATTAGGTTTTTATTTTCTTCTTTCCTGAAATAAATTATGTTGTATTAGGGGCTGGGAGCAAGAGTAGGGAGAATGAATGGCTATGTTTAAGACTGGTATCCATTTCCTGTAAGCTAAAAAACATCCAAAATACCAGTATTAGAGTTTTAAAAATCATATGTAACTGTATTGTTTACCACACCAAGTCAAGTCTCCATCCATCACCATTTATCCCCACCACATCCTCCTCCACCTACACCTACTCCCCTCCCCCTTCACAACCACCATACTGTTGTTCATGTCCATGAGATTTTTTTTCTCCATTCCTTCCCCAGACCCAGCATTAGAGTTTTAAAAATCATTTTGGAATACCTCTGCTTTGCCTTGACTGGGGCCTAGAGGATCTGAGGGTTTGGAACAGTACTTCTTGACTGACAGTGTCTTAACTGTCACATAGTTGGGAGGATGTGTCTGCCATTGGTGTTTCATTTCTAAAAGTGAATTAGGATATGCATGAGTTCAAATTCTTTGTGTTGATTATTTCTCCCAGAAAGTGCTACCTTTCAGGAGTTCTATTTTAGGAGTTTCTAAAGAGAAAAAAAATAGATAGTATCTTTGAAGTAACTTGTTTTATGTGACAAGATAGAACAAAGGGTAATGTGGGATACTTCTAGGAGAATATTGAGATTTTTAGCACCTGTTAGCATGCTAGGCTTTTATGCTAGATCTTGTGTAAGACACAAGTGAATGAGGTGAAGATCTTGGCCTCAGGTTCAGGTTTAGAAGGACAGACTCTGCATGCCCTCAGACACTTGAATGTGGAGGAGAATGGAATTGGCTTGCAGTGGGGTATGGGTAAAGTCCCAAGTATGTAATTTCTTCCCTCTCTCTGGATAACCCAGGGAAGGCTTCTTGAGAGAGGAGGCACCTGAATGAGGCCTTGAAAGATGAATGGGAATTAAATACGTGGTTTGTGTTGCATAGGAGCACTGCCCATGTGTAATCATTTTTTACAAAATGATGTTTGAAGCTTGAGCTATCGCTCTTAATGCTTGAAATCTGAGTAAGATGGAGTTACCCAAAGGGTTCGTTTAATGCTGATCTCCCAGATTTTCTGCCACCCACCGTTGCTCAAGTCTGAATTGTTTTTCCTGTTGATTGGATGCGCTTCGTTGCTAATTACCTCTGGGAGCATTTATGAGTCAACCTCACTTTGAGTGGAGTGATTTAGTGCAACTTTGCATTTAATCAATTAGTGGGGTGATTCAGTTCACATACCAGCATCTCCCAAATACAGGTATTTTTTGCTCTTGCCAAAATAAAACTCGAGCCGGAGTGAAGTGGGCTTTCAAGTCCCTCTCTCGGGCAAATTAACACCTGTGCTGGCATGTTTTGGAAATTCATTAAGTGGTTATGTGACTAAGTGTACATCATAGAGCAAATAAACTCTGTATTTATTTCCCAAATCTGAACACTTCTAACATCTTCACCGAGTCTATTTTCTCAGTCATTTTCATTCTCCATCAAATAGCATAGTAAGGAAAGGAGAGCTAGAGTGAGAACAGCAGAGAATATAAAAAGATGAGCATTCTTCAGAAACTGTTATGTATATGAGCCAATTCCATACTAACAAATTGATCACGGGCAAGTCACTTTACTTCTTAGACTTTGTTTCCTCTTCAAACATTATTACTCTTATATTGGGTAATAATGTAATGTCTGTGATACAAGACATTTCTTAAAAAAATATATTTTATTGATTTTTTACAGAAAGGGAGAGGGATAGAGAGTTAGAAACATCCATGAGAGAGAGAGAGATCGATCAGCTGCCTCCTGCACACCCCCTACTGGGGATGTGCCTGCAACCAGGATACATGCCCTGGACTGGAATCGAACCTGGAACCTTTCTGTCTGCAGACCAACGCTCTATCCACTGAGCCAAACCGGTTTCGGCGATACAAGACATTTTTAAGGATTAATTTTGAAAATATAAATTTGCTAGAGGCCTGGTGAACGGATTTGTGCACCAATGGGATCTCTCAGCCTGGCCTGCACCCTCTCACGATTCGTGACCCCTAAGGAGATGTTGGGGGCCTGCTGCATGAATTTGGCCTGAACTCCGCAGGCCAGGCCCTCTAGTATGCATGTAAGATCTTTGGTTAATCTCTTCCCTCCCTCTTTCCTCCCCACTTCCCTCTGAGATTCATCAGTCTGTTCCAGGTTTCCATGCCTGTGTGTTGAGCATCTGTCCCCTGGTGGTCAGCCTGCATCATAGCTACCAGTCAAACGGTAGAAGAGTTAAACAGTCGCTTAGGCATATATATATATATATATATATATATATATATATATATATATATATTAGAGGCCCAGTGCACAAATTTTTTTGGGGGGTCACTCAGCCTGGCTTGTCCCCTCTCCCAATATGGGACCCTTCAGGGGTTGTCGGATAGCCAATTTTGGCTCAGTTCCTGCAGGCCTCATCCAGACAGGAGGGAGCCAGTCCTGTGCATTGAGCTTCTGTCCCATGGTGGTCAGTGTGTGTCATAGCGACTGGTTGACTGGTCATTCGGTTGTTTGGTTGTCCGGTTGCTTAGGCTTTTATATACATAGCATGTAGGTGAAAAAAATGAAATTTAAATGCTAATCTTTATCATTATTATTAAGAGAGTATTATTTAGAAAGCGTACAGTTTTTCCCATTAAATAAATATTTAGTGGGCACCTACTATGTGCGAGGCACTCTTTCAAGCACAGCGAATATAGCAATGAGCAAATCAGGCGAAGTCTGGCTCTTAAGGTGAAACAGATAAGCAAATAAATAAGTGTGAAGTTAGTTAAGATGACTAAAAAAACTTATGTATATAACTTCAGGAATCTTTCTGTTTTGTTTTTTTGTCTGAAGGAATATATATATATATATATATGTATATGTACATATACATATATATATACATACATATATACATATATATATATATATATATATATATATATATATATATTTGTAATTATTGCTGTACTTAATTCCTAATGAGAATGGATAAATTGTCTAAACTGGATTGTTCTTTAAAAGGAGGATTATCTCAATTTTTAAAGTTTACTTGACTTTTAATTCTTGTACTAACACGCCTACGTATGCACTATTTTCCTATCCATTGTACCAACAAGGACATTGGGGACCCAGGGAGTTTTACTCACTCACACTGTCTGTGGAGGCAAACTTCGGGTTTGAACTCAGGGGTCTATACCTACAGAGTCTGCTTTTGCGCCACTCCACCTCCCAGTTGTTTTCCTAACTCAGGAGAGTGGGAATGAATAAATATGGGCCATGTGATAAAGATGTAGCTTCTCTAAGAGTAACGGAAGGACAGCTGGCCAAATATCTCTTGGCAGGTATTTTAAATCAACCAGGACAGATGGCGTCTTGTCAGCTGGCGAATTCTGTTTAATAGAATTTTATGATTCTTTCCCTTGGAGGGGCCTGCTGACTACCTGTGGATGAATACCTGGTAATCTGTGTGGCTGCCTAGAGGGAGCATGCCAGAAAATCAGAGTTAATACATAGGGCTACACTTTAATATGTAGCCATTGGAGATGTAGTCTCCGTGGCCAGCTGACTGGGGTTTTCTTGAGGGAGCTTGTGGGAGAGTTGGATTGGCGTGGACTGCGATGCTCTTTGGTGAATGCTGTGATTCTTAATTAGGATTGATTTTAACACATTGGGAGTAAATTCTCCTCTGTAGGGACACATCTCCAAAATTATAATGCAAATAAGTGGAATAATATGATTTGATATGCAAATATTTTATTTAAATACAACTTCTCATGAATGCAGCCAATGCATGAAGTGGAGCCAAGATGTCCTGATAAGCTAGGCTGGCTCAGTTCTCGTGCCTACAGTCTGTTAACAAATAAGGCCGCACGGGGTTGCAGAGTGGGCATGGGGCCATGGGCCTGGGGACTCAGGTTCTAGCTCGGTCTTCACGGTTGAGTTCGGAGTATATTACCTAATTTCTCTGGGCCTCAGGTCTTTAAAGTCAGAATGTTTTAGCTTGACAAGGAATTACTTTGCAAAACAAAAGGCAAATACAGACAAGCACAGAGGATTACTGAACGAACAATATTGTGGCTGTTCCCCAGAATCAACAAATGTTAACATTTCATCCTATTTGCTTAGAGCCTTAAAAAAATAACTTGAAATCCCTATGTTCCCCTCCCAGATCCTTCCCTCTCCCCATCTCCCTAAAGGCCATCACTAACATAGTTGATGAATATTAAGTTCATGTGAATGTATATATGTGTGTGTGTGTATGTGCACTTATATATTACCACATGTATATGTTTATATATGTGCATATAGAAAAGGTAGAAGAGAGAGGGCATAGGTATGTGACTAAGTGGGCAGTCTTTGGGGCCATACTGCCTAGATTCAAATCCCAGCTCGGATTCTTACTGGCTGTGTGACCTTGGGCGATTTCTTTAAACTCTCATTTTTTCCATGTGATATAGACATTATAAATCATCTGTCTCGTACGATTGTCCTCTGGATTAAGAGAGTGGATTCATATATAATGTGTTTCCAGTGTATTATTGGAAATACGGTGAATATTCAGTGCATATTAGCTGTTGCTTTGCATGGTTTAAAAATATATATAAATGGCATCAGACCGTATGGATCTTTGTGAAACTTAGCATTTCACTCACCATTATTCCTCTGAGGACATATACATCTAGTTATTAGTTTGAACTGCTGCATAACAGTTTAAACATAACATCGTATTCATCCATTTGCCTATTGATGGAAACCTGGATGGTTCAGATTTCTGACATTATTCTCTCTGTTCAAATGCCTGGTGATTTGTCCAGCCCCATCACATAATTAATTCTTATTAAACTTATGTGGACCAAGATCCCAAAGAGGTTTGTTTATATGCTGTTTTTACTGATTACTGCTAAGCTCTGACTTAAAAATCCCCCCCCTTTAAAAAAAAAATCTTATGCAGTTGTTGTTTTTGTACCCACATTTATGCCCTTATGTTCATTACCATTAAACTTCATTACTCTCCATAAAGGGACATGATTGGCTTATATCACCGAGGCCGCCGGCAGCTGTTAAAAATGATGTTGGTTATTTCAGAATAGCACTGTCCAGTAGAACTTCTGTGATTAAGGGGGTGTTCTATAGCGACCCTGCAGCACTATAGCCACCAGCCACAGGTGACTTGAGCACCTGAATTATGGCTTGTATAACGGAGAGACTGAATTTTAAATTTTATTTAATTTGAAGTATTTTAAATTTAAATAGCTGCATGTATCCAATGGGCACTCTATTGCACAGTGCAGTTCTAGGGAAAACATATCATAGTTTTAAAAGATGAAGTTGTATGCATGGAATATAGGAGGAAGCGAACAAGGGGTTAGAATGGCCTGTTCAGGACCAGGATTCATGTACTCAGTGTTTTTTATTTATTTAATTTTTTTCTTTTCCGAATTTAAAAGATTTTTTTTCTTTTACATTTGTTTTTCTCATGGAGAATCACCCATGTTCTAGGCACAATACTAGGTGCTAGAGATACAGCTGTGAAGAAGGCAGTCATGGTCTTGCTCTCAAGCGGTTTCCTACCTGGGGTCATAGTCCCACCCCTGCTTTCATCTTAGAATCACTAAGGAAACTTCAAAAATTCTGATGCTGAGGACCAACCTTGCATCTAATGTGGGTCCACATTGGACTTTGATAGTCTTGGAAGAACTCCACTGGCGAATGTAATTGGCAGTCAGGGTTAAGAATCTGGCCCAGGGGAAAGTGAGTGCCCTTCCTGAGAAGTAGCTGGGGAGAGGCCTGGATAAAGTTCCACTTTGGTGAGGAGGTTTCCTGCCTGTTCTAAAAATCTCCACTTCACGTGAGGACTTTAGATGTGATATAACCCAATCCTGTCCTCCTCCCCGCCCCTCCCAAGTAGCAACGACTGCCTGAAGCATGGTGGTCCAGGAAATCAGTTACATAGTCTTATTTGTTGTGTAATAGTGTCAAATCTGCAAGCGTATCAAGATAAGCTAAGAACTTTATTCCTTGGCAAAATGTATTATGAGTCTTCAAATTGGACTTCTCTGCCTGCCCTCCCCCCGCTTTTTTAAATTAGTTTTGAGAGGGAAGAAGGGAGGGAGAGAAAAAAGGAGGGGAGAAAGAGAGAGAAGCATTGATGTGAGAGAGATACATCGATCAGTTGCCGCCTGTATGCACTCTGACTGGAGAGTGAACCAGCAACCTAGGTATGTGCCCTGACCAGAAATCAAACCCAAACCTGCGACTTTCTGGTTCAAGGAACAATGCTTCAACCAACCGAGCCACACTGGCCAGGGCTGCCCAGTCCTTTTGTCTTCTCTAGTCTTGGTCAGCTATCCAGAGTCTAGAACTTGAGACTGGAACTCAGCCCCAGGGGGAGGAGAAGAATGAAGAGCTGAATGTTTCCGAGGTTAAAGGAATATTGACTTGAAAACCCTTCCAGGAGGAGGAAATTTTATGGCTGTGTCACTCAGCATGGCTGGATTTCATTGTGCCTAATAACAGCAAGAGCTGGTGTCTCTCTACATGTTCATCAAGGGAGGTCTGGGGTCTGTGAACAGTCTAATGAGCGTCCTTGTGCAGGATGTGGCTGGGTGTGACAGAGGGAAAGAGCATGCGAAGCCCACTCTGGCCTCACAAGCTTCTGCTTGTCACTTTTGTTCAAAGCGACCTCCACGACCAAGCGAGGAAATGGCCTTCCCCCAGGAACAGCAGCAAATATTTGAGAATGTTAATACAGTTTATTATTGTCTTTTCTTCTCATCACAAATATTTGGTTCAATCTCCTTTCAGCTTACAAAACACACTGCCTCTGTCTCAGGAGGCCATATAAAAATTCGATCCAGTCACTGCCGTGGACTCTATGGCCAAGGATCATGGGCTGGGTCTTTACATCTGAATGCTCCTTTGTCCTCTCTTGTTTTAGATGCCCATGAACTAAAAAGGCAAGTCACCTGCTTCTCATTTACCCACTATACAATGTTATAACAGGGCTAGAATAGCATAAATCCTTTTGGAAAAGGGAAGAATGGAAGTTACACCATTAATATGATTTGGGGATTTAATGGGAGAGCTATTACAAGAGCCCTGAGAGAGTGGGCATGTTCTTTTTCTCCCTGGATGTAGATTTCCACTCTGTTGTTTCCCCATGGCTCTTGGTTTCACCTTTTCTCCCATGATCCTCTTTGGCTGCTGAAAAGCCTCATTAATCAACTTCTTCCCCACAGAAGGTGGGAGACCCTGGTGTTGTTTTGTTTCCAGAAAAGTTATAGTCTCTTTTACCAAAACTAGAGGCCCGGTGCATGAAACTCATGCACTCAGGGCATAGGGGGTCCCCTCAGCCCTGTCTGTGTCCTCTCACAGTCCAGAAGCCCTTGGGGAATGTCCAACTGATGGCCTAGGCCTGCTCCCCACAATTGGACATCCTTAGGGACACTCCTGGCAGTTGGACCTCCTGAGCACTGCCACGGAGGCAGGGGAGACTCCTGCCACTGCTGCTGTGCTCCCTAGTCATGAGCCCACCTTCTGGCTGAGTGGCACGTCCCCTGTGGGACTCACTGACCACCAGGGGGCAGCTCCTGCATTAAGCATTCACCTGTTTGGTTGATTTGCATATTAGCCTTTTATTATATAGGAAGGATAGTGTGGCTCCTTGCCACAAAAGGAGGATAATAAAGATAAAGCAAGGATAATACTGAGTCATTTTCTCATTGATTTAATTCTGGTCAGGGTAATGTACCAAGAGCCACCCTCACAATTAATTTTGATCACCTGGAACCTATCAGGTTCTCATGGATGAGCCAGAGCCTGAGACATATTTTTTTTTTTCCAGCTGAGATAATGCACTGGCATGACCTTAATTTGTGCAGATGTTTTAAGAAGGGGTAGCAAATCTGAACCCTTGATTTGATCCTTGCCTTAAGGCTGAGTTTTGATTGGCCTCTGAAAGTATTCCGGTGTTATTTTTTAATTTTTAATTTTTTTATATTTTATTGATTTTTCACAGAGAGGAAGGGAGAGGGATAGAAAGCTAGAAACATCAATGAGAGAGAGACATCGATCAGCCTCCTCCTGCACGCCCCCTGCTGGGGATGTGCCCACAACCAATGTACGTGCCCCTGACCGGAATTGAACCTGGGACCTTTCAGTCCACAGGCCGACGCTCTATCCACTGAGCCAAACCGGTTTCGGCGGTTTTATCTTTTTTATTGTTTGGAGATGGAAAACTTATCTTTCAGTGCTACAAGTTCTGGAATTTCTGGACTCTGTTTCTTTTTATGTAAAGCTATAAGATGGCCAATTTTCTCTCTCCCCCCCTTGTATTAGTTTGTTAGAGTTGCTATAACAGTAACACAGACTGAGTGACTAAAGCGACAGAAACGTATTGTCTCACAGTTTTGGAGGCGAGATCTGTAAAATAGCTGTTGGCTGTTTCCTTCTGAGGTCTGCAAAAGAAGGACCTGTTCCATGCCCCTTGCTTTGCCTGTGGATGGCTGTTTTATCTCTTTTTTCTTACATTGTTTTCTCTCTATGTACAATTCTATCTCTAAATTTCCCCCTTTTACAAGGACAACAATTGTATTGGATTAAGGCTCACCTTAAAGACCTCATATTAACTTGTTGGCTTTGTAAAGATATTTAACTTCAAATATGTCCACTTTAACATGTGAATTTTGGAGAAATGCAATTCATTGCAGAACACATGAAGACACATATAACCTGCTGCTTTTCAAGCTAATTAGGTACATTTTTCTCTTCCAGTATATTTTAGATGGTAGTCTTGCCAAATATTCTATCACTGTCTAATGTGAATAAACATCTTTCCAGCATCTATTACATCTATTAACAGTTTCCTTCTGTCCCCTGCCACAAGCTGATGCCAAATATTTTTAGCTTATTGTTATATTATTATGGTAGCATCCCAATTTTTGTAGCATTTTATGTATTGACAAGAAGGCTAGGTGTTACGGCAATAAACAACCATCAAATCCTAGGGATTTCCAGTATCAAGAGTTTTTTTCTTGCTCATGCCACTTGTCCACCAGAGACTAGCTACCTCACTCATTCACATTTTTCTCTCTTTAGACTCAGTGCCAAGTCTATCAGTGGGCTGACTAGTGCTGTGACAAAGGGAAAAAAAAGGTGGAGCAGCCACTACCTCTTTAAGCTACGGGTGAGAAGTGAGATGTGTCACTTCTGCTCATGTTTACCTGGCCAAAGCAAGTAATGTAGCCAAGTTTTAAGTCAAAGGAGATGAAGAGTATAGTTCTCCATTAGCTGAGGTGTGGGGAGGGGCAGGAAACATTTGTGAGTATGATTGCAGCTAGCACAATAGACTCAATATTTCCAGAAAAGTTTGGAGAGATGGTGGACAGAGGTTGACACCTTGGGACTAGGCAGGTGGGAAGACTAGACAGGGGTGAAGAGAAGGACTTTGGCCTTGGTACTGAGATCTAACTGGAGTTAGTGCCAGAATCTCTTTTATCAGAGATTTAACATGTAGGAATACTTTGGTGGGGGCATATTAAGCTTTGTATTCCAGAACTTCAGGTTACAGCTCTCCTAGCTAGTAGCTGTGTGACTTTTGTTAAGTTACGTGACCTCTCTCAGTCTGTTTCTTACCTGTCAAAGGGGATAGCAGTATCACCCACCTTTCAGGAATGTTTTGGGTTTTTCATCTCCCCACATGGAAACTGTGTACCCTTGTACAAGGTACTTAACTTATACATTCCCTAGTTTCCTCATCTGTGAAATAGAGACACTAGTATGTTTTCTGTAAGATTGTTCAAAAGGACGTAATGATGTAAAACACTTAACACAATTGCCTGGCTTGCAGAAATGCTCAATAAATGAGGATTGTTTTAACTGTAGTTGCAGTTAGCCTAGGTGATACACAGTCTAAGACATACAGTGAGCATGCAGTAAATACAAAACACTTTACTGGAAAGTACAAGTCTAAGAAGCTAGAATCAGGAAACTGGGGGCTGAAGCAGAGAAAGAGGGAGAAAAAAATATGAGAGAGGGAATTCATTGCTAATCGGGGCACATCTTTCCTGACAAGGGTTGTTCAGTCTCTCAGGATGTGTTCCTGGAGGTCATCTATAGTCACTGCATCTCCAAACGGTCCGTGCAGTCAGAGCAGGAGAGAATGTATCTGTTGACTCCCAACTGCCCTGGGTCCAGATTCTCTTCATGAAGCATGTGTTCCCAGACTTGTGCATTGCCTGGACGGATGCCACGTGAGTCCTGTGACAGCTCCTGTCTCGGGCACCAGGGAGGCCCCAGAACAGGAGATGATGATGTGGCATGAAAGGAGGCAAGGGACTCTTGGAACGTGCACATGAGCAACAAGAGTAAGTGGGAAGCAGGCTGCAAAGCAGACTGTGAGTGGTTGGCGGCGGCTGCTGCCGCCAGCTGCATTGCCATGGGAATAGTGCAAGTGGCCACCTAGGGCCCTCTCCGGTCTGAAAGCCAAAGTGTGTGCATCTGGGGTGTCTTATAAACATAATCGCCCTTTCAGTCTCATTTTCTCCTCTAAAGGTGAGGAAACTGATGCCCAGTGGGAAAAATGATTTATTTAGTTGCAGAATGGAAACTAGAATCCATGTCTTCTGTAGAGTTTCTTAGGTATAGTATCTTGATATGCAGATCTCCAGTTCAGTTTCAGCTCATTTTCATCTCTCTCTCTCTCTCTCTCTCTCTCTCTCTCTCTCTCTCTCTCTCTCTCTCACACACACACACACACACACACACACACACACACACACACCATCATCTCTGTGCTTACCATTTACTGAAGGCTTCCCTTATATCCGGTGCTGTGCTTGCTGGGCACTTCTCATAGGAGAATGGGGCACTGGGAGGGAAGAACTGTGAGTTGCCTTTTCTCCTGAGTTTATGCTTTGTTTGCTGGAGGTTGGGAAGGCAAACTGTCTGTGGAACTGAGCCAATGGGGAGGAAATGGGATGCACACAGGATGTGTGATAGCTGGAATGACTGAGGTTGTTCAGGCCAAGAGAAGAGGAAAGCATCTTTTCCATCTCTGGCTTGAGCTGCAGTGTGTTGGCAGCAGCTCTGAAATGTAGGGAGAAAGGGATTTCCAAGGAAGATCCCTGGCTTCTTGGAATCCCAAGGGATCTTCAAAGTAGTCTCCTCATGGAACCAAACCACCCAAGGGCCTGGTGGCTCAGAAACTGCAGGGCACTGTGCAGGAACTGAATTACAGGCAGGTCCATATTATGCCTCCTATCTTCTGGCAGGTGAAAGTGTAGTTGGAAGATAAGCAAACATGTAAAAGATTATTAATAGTACTAGAGGCTCGGTGCACAAAATTTGTACACTGGATGGAAGAGAGGATGTTCCTCAGCTCAGACTGCACCCTCTTCAATCTGGGACCCCTCAAGGAATGTCTGACTGTCAGACATCCCTCTCACAATCTGGGACTGCTGGCTTCCAACGGCCCACCTGCCTGTCTGCCTGATTGCCCTTAACCACTCTGCCTGCCAGCCTGATCACCCCCTAACCACTCCCCTACCAGCCAGATCAATGCCTAACTGCTCCCCTGCATGCCCAATTGCCCCCAACTGCCCTCCCCTGCAGGCATGGTCACCCCTAACTGTCCTCTTCTTATGGCCTGGTCACCTCTAACTGCCCTCCTCTGCAGGCCATCTTGTGGTGGTCATCTTGTGACCACACATAGGGTGGCCATCTTGTATGAGGGTGTGGTGGTCAATTTGCATATTACCTCTTTATTATATAGGATTATCTCATGAATAGTAATAGCTAACTGTTATCATGCTTGGCTAAGAGGGACCTGTTATATCTCCACGATCTCAACTTGGAGTTCATAGATAAGCTTTAAGTCCCAGGACCTCCTGAAATTCATGTAAATAATGTGCATATGCATTTCTCTGGCGAAATGGTCTATTGATCGATTATATTCTCAAAAAGGTACACAATCCCTCACACATGTAAGCACTCTACTTACTGCATTTCATTTCTCAGCAACCATAGTTCTCAGATTAGAAAACTGAGACCCAGAGACGTTACATAGCAGAATCAGTATTTGAACCCAGACTTCTTTGACCATCAACCGAGAGCCCACTCTGCCATGGTGTGTTCTCACAGCGTTGGGAAGGGGAAACCGAGGCAAGCAGTGGTGGGCACATTCCCCCAGCTCTGATTTGTGTCCAGCATGTCCAGCAGTGCTGTGTGGAAGCTGCTTGGAATGGAAAGTCAGTGTTGCGGGCAAAGCCTGAGCTGTGGGCTCCTCAGCTTGGAGAGCAGCAGTCTGAGGGCGGCCTGCCTATGGGTCCCTGAATGTGCATGACGAGGGTGACGGTGGGCAGGTGTCCCTGTGTCCACAGAGACAAGAGCCTGTGCGTGGCTGCATGAGGAGTGCGGTGCACATCTAAGGAGGACCCTCCTGTGTCCAGAGTGGGGTACTGAAGAGGAGGTGTTAAATCTCCTGAGCAGTCAGAGTGGCACCTGCTGTAAGTGGTTTTGCCTGAAATCAGGGGAAGGATACGGAGACCGGACAAGGCTTCCTTTGGTCACGGATTTTCTCTGTGGTTCTAAATACACTATAGTCTCCTGATGTTCGAAGGCCGGTGGTGAGTTAATTGTTGTGTCCAGGCCTGTCTTGTCTGGTGTCCTCAGCTGCAGGCCCAGCAGGGCCACTCGACACCTACACCCCTTAGCTTTGCTGTTGCCCCGAGGAGGTCTGCACCTCCATGGAGCACCTGGGGCTCAGAGGCTCTGCGAGTCCTTCCCACTGTGATGAGCTGCCAGGCTTGCACGGCTCACAGCACCTGGGAGCTGAGCTGCTGAGATTCTCTTGTGCAGATTGAACCACATGGGGACATCATTCGATCGGGTTTACCGGGCTGAGGGTGGAGGCTGAATGAAAGAGGAGGAGAGAGCTAGCGCCCCTGCAACTGGCGGCCAGAGGAAGCTTCAGATTCTGGAGAGCGGCAGATAGATGAGGCGAGAAGGAGCAGGGTCGAAGTAATATCTGATAATGCTCAAAAGTAATATGACTTATGACCGTGAACAAATTAGTTAACTTCTTTGTTAAAGATCTCAATTTTCGCAGCTGTAAAACAGGGAGGCGCTAATATCCAATGCATAGGACTGTTGTAAAGATTAAGAAATAGAAGTCCTATAGAGAGATTAGTGAGTGATTGGCATGTAAGGTTCAATAAGTGTCAATCATAACTCACATTGCTAGTGATATTATTTCCGTGTACTACTTTAAAACAGTCCATGGTAAATAGTCCAAGTGTAAAAACTCAAAGTGGAAAAAAAGTCAAGTATGTACTGAAGCTACTGTTATCTAGGCACCACGTGATGCTCTGAATTGAAACCATCAGGAATTATAGTTTATATTCATAGGCGAATTTGTTCAAAGTAGATCTCCCATGCTAGGTATAAGCTCTATGAATTTAGGTTCTTTGTGGTGTTCAACCACTATATCCTAGCAATTGGGACAGTATTTGTTAAATAAATGAAGTAATGAAAAGCACTCAGTTGAGTAGCATATAGAGAGGTATTTATATAAAGTGTAAGCAGTGTGAGAAAAGATAATATAGAGGATTGTAAGGATTGCAAATATTTCTGCTGGGGGTTGGAGGTGTGTGTGTGTGCATGCGTATGTGTGTGTGTGTGTGTGTGCACACAAATATGACATGCATGTGTGTATGTTTCTGGGAAAGCATCCCAGAAGAGGATGATCTGAAGAGCCTGGGTGGTGGTGGGAGGTGGTGGTGGTGGTGTCTTTCTTCAGGTTGAGAAGCAGGCAGGAGACATTCTATGTTGAGCGCTGGTGCCCAGGAGTGCTCAGTGCCCAGAGACCGAGTGAATGAAAGGGAAAGGCTCTGAGCTGCTGTCAGGGCGCTGGATTTGCGGACCTGCAGAGAGCAGGTGCTGGGCAGTCACTGCTGGTTTAGGCAGGAGTGCTTAAGCTTAGTAGACATAGGCTCTGGGAGAGACTAGAATGAGCTGCTGTGGAATCAAAATTGGAGTACTTTGCTGCTTGGATTCTTCTAAGACAATTTGCAGTTTTTCAAAGTGGCAGTTCCTCCCCACAGTCCCCTTCCCCCCAACCCCGCCCTGTTTTTCTCCTGTAAAACTGAGTAAGAGCCTGGGCTCTGGCCTTGAACCTGGATTCCAGTCCCAGCTTGGCTGTGACCAACTTCATGACCTTAGGACATGTGCTACTTATTTCTTGGGGTTTTATGAATTGCCAGTGAGATAATGTCTGGGGGAGAACTTGGTAAACTAGTTAGAGCTGTGGGATATGCAAGGGATGGACTTATTTATTTATCCCTCGGAGGTGGCACTGCACCTGGTCTTTAATCCTAGGAAGCGGAGCCAGACTTTGCTTCAATGCATGTATCTCTTGAAAGTGTGGTTTTTTAAATTGAAGCAGCAATTCATTCAGGTGTCAGAACTGAGAGCAGAGGTTCAAAGGCCTCCTTTATCATCTCAGAGCTGCACTGCTCAATACAGTAGCCATAAGCCACTGTAGGTGTTTACACTTAAATTCATGAAAATTAAATAAAATGAAAACATCAGCTTCTCAGTTGCAGTAGCCACATCTCAAGTGCTCAGTAGTCAGGATGTGTTGGCTACTGTATTGGGAGGTACAACAGTCATTGTGGAGAGTGCGCGGGGGGAGTGGGGGAGGGTGGAAGGGTGCGGGGGGGG
>PVJN01015556.1:0-43875 GCA_004026805.1 Lasiurus borealis | reverse complement strand
CTTCCTGCCCAGTACCCTGTGCACTGAGTGCCCCGCTCTGCACCCGAGTCACAGTCTTCATGCCCAGTACCCTGAGCACTGAGCGCCCGCTCTGCACCCGAGTCACAGTCTTCCTCCCCAGTACCCTGTGCACTGAGTGCCCCACTCTGCACCTGAGTCACAGTCTTCCTCCCCAGTACCCTGTGCACTGAGTGCCCCACTCTGCACCCGAGTCACAGTCTTCCTCCCCAGTACCCTGTGCACTGAGTGCCCCACTCTGCACCCGAGTCACAGTCTTCCTGCCCAGTACCCTGTGCACTGAGTGCCCGCTCTGCACCCGAGTCACAGTCTTCCTCCCCAGTACCCTGTGCACTGAGTGCCCCGCTCTGCACCTGAGTCACAGTCTTCCTGCCCAGTACCCTGTGCACTGAGTACCCCACTCTGCACCCGAGTCACAGTCTTCCTGCACTGAGCGCCGCCGCTCTGCACCTGAGTCACAGTCTTCTTCCCGGAACCCAGTCCTTCCTCTAACCACGCTGATGGACTCGGACCAACCCCGTGCTGGAGGACACCCACAGGAGAGGGGGGATGATTGCCCCGTCCCGACTCAAGCCCCGTCCTCCCCCCAGTGAACCTCTCGCTGAAGTCAGAAGAGCAGAAGCCAAGCCCGATGGGGAAGCCATATGCCCGCTCTGCTGTAAGACGGACAGGGAGCAGGGACAGCCCTGGGAGCTACGAAGAGTGGGGCCCAACACAGAGAGCGCAGACGGAGGAGCAAGACCAGCGCTCCCTCCTAGGCCGACCCTAGCACCAGGCGAGATGGAGAGAGCCAACGGCAGAAGCCTGGGGCGGAGAAGGGGAGCCCCCTCATCCCGCCAGAACCTGGGTTTTCCTGTCCTACAAGGAGGCCTGACCCTGGCCCGTCTCTGTCCCTTCCAGCTCGGAGGCAGTCTCCAGGGGCTCTGTGTCCCTGGGGAAGGGGCTGACCTTGGGGGGCAGGACCTTGGGAGAGGAGGGTGCACTGCCACTGGTGGGTAGACTGACCCTGGGCCCCGGCAAGGGGAACAGCTGCTGGCTGGATGGCCAAGCCAGAGACCCCGCAGCTGGAGAGGCCCCAGCAGACATGCAGAGTACGGAGCTGGGACCCACAGAAGGGAGAGGCCAGGATGGACAGGTGCCTGAGCCCTGAGCTGAGTGAGACCCTGCAGGGGCGTGGGGGATGGGGGTCCTAGCGCTGTGGCCATGGGACCCTCAGGGAGTGCACACTGCGGGCCCTGGGGAGGGCAGCTGCCGAGATGCCCCCATTCAAATGGCGCTCAGCCCTTCGCTCCCTCCCTCCCTGAGGCTGGGGTGGTGGGTCTGCCCACCTCAGGGGAGCCGCCAGGCGGAGTCGGGGCACATTTCCTAAATGCCCAGGCTGGGTCTGCAAGAAGCCCGGCAGTCTGCCGAGAAGCCCGGCAGTCTGTGCCCCTGCCCCACTGGGCGGGCGTCCCTGTGGGGCTGGGTCCTGCCTCTGGCTGCTCCGGGGACTCTGCCCGTGGCGTCCTCGGCCCCGGCTACTCTTCAGGCTTTCAGACAAACAGGGAGGGTCTCTTAGAGAGGGGAGGGGAGGAGGTAGCAGTTCACCCCAGAAGCTTCCAGAACTCCAGCCTCATGGCCTATCGCCACCCCCACCCCACACCCCCCCCAGAAGGGCCAGCGCTCCAGCCGGTACTCACACGTGTCGGGGTGGTGGCAGTTGTGGCCCTGGCGGAAGTACTGGGGGTTCTCGATGACCGGGATGCGGGTCATGCCGATGACCACCGTGTCGGGCCCGGCGTCCAGCGACGAGGGCGTGGTGATGCCGTGGTTGATGTGGTGCAGCGGGCTGGCCGAGTCCTCCTCCCCGCTGATGACCGCCACGGGACCTGCACGCGGAGAGACCAGGGCCGGTGACTCGGGGCCAGGGCCGGCCCTGCCCGCGCGCCCTCTCACTATGGTTTTGCTCCGACGTTTCCCAGGGGCGCAAACCCCCCTGAAAGGCCACCCCCAGATGCCTGGATTCTGAACTCAGAGGAAGCTCCGCCACCTCCCACCGCGGAAACCAATCAGTGAGCCGAAATGACTACAACATCGATCATGTTCACTTTCCCCAAACCCAGGTTAGTTTGGAATAATAAGTCTCATTGCTTATATAGCAACAGTAGGATTAAAAAATAAAATTAAAACAAAACAAAACACCCAGCAGCAGTTTGCATGCTGCCCCCTTCCTTTCCCTTAGGAACTTGGAGACCTGCCCGGGCCGGTCCCACCCCAAAGAGTCGGAGTCCATTGGTCTGGGCTGCAGCCCGGCGGCCGGATTGAAGACTCCCCTGTGAGGGCCTCGCACCCCTGCGGCCTACGACCTCGGGGAGGGCCTGGGGGGCTGAGCGCCTCTGCAGCGTGGCCACCAGGAGCCTGAGGAGTGGGCACAACTTTCTTTGGACTCTGCCACCAGCCGTGTCCAGCCCACGGGGAGACAGGCCCGGGGTGAGCCGGGGTCTCTTGGGAACAGGGGTGACAGTAATCAGGCCCCATCACCATCAGCCCCACTCTCGAAAGACCCACCTGGGCTGATGGCTTCCAAGAACACGGCTCGCGTCTCCATCACCCCAATGCCACCCTTTTCTGACCCCGGAGAAACCCGGCGGATACGGCGATTTACCCACACAGGCTGCCCAAGGCACTTAAGGCGGGGCTCTTGGGGGGGGGGGGCGCGGGGCGCGCAGCAGTGGTTCTCTCTGCTGGTGCGACCGTCCCCTCCATACAAATAAAAGCTCCGTAAAGTGAATTGGCTGCGACTCTGCGGCCCCGTGCCACCGTTGTGTGAAACGGCTGCTTTGCGGGACACCTGGTCCCAGGACGAAGCGCCCGCTGGGAGGCGGTTTGGCGGCGCGAACAGTATTTCCGCTGCAGAAGCCATTACGTCGCCCTCCAGTTTATGAGGAGAGCGCTCCTCATCAAGCAGCGAGGCGAGGCGGCAATGAGGCGGAACTAAACGGGAGGCCGCCGCATGCGCACGCGGGCCCAGAATGCCCCTCCGTCGGCACAGGCAGGCGCCTTCCAAGCCATGACACACCTCTGGCCGGGAAACGGCAAGGAGCAGCGGCCCTCACCCTCCCTCCCTCCCTCCCTCCCTCCCTCCCGGTAATCGCTCGTCCTGCAAGAGGAGGCCCGTTTCCGAGAAGACCCCGCAGACTTTCTGGAAAATGTCACAGTGATTTCCAGTTGAGCGCAGGGTGCCGAGCAGCGGTCTTTACCTTCCTTCTTCAAATCTGAAGAGGTGAGGGAAGCATGTGTGCACACACAGAAGGAAGAGGAGAGACGGCAGGAAGTAAGGCCCTTCAGTCGCGTTTTTGGAAGATGAGAATCAGACCGGAAGCCCAGTGTCCACAGGGACAGTGTGCCCGGAAGGCTGGGGTGAGCCTCAGGCTGCAGCCGTCACCTTACCCCCGTCCCACCACAACCCGCAGGTCAGTCCTACAGAAATTGACCCTGAAAGGCTCAGAGGACGGCTGGGCTACAGCACGAAGCTGCACCCCTTCTTCCTGCTTCTGGAACAATGGAAACCAGGAATAACGCTGCCTGCCACCCACCCACCCACCCACGCCCATCTCGCCTCACACCGCCCCCGGCAGGAGGTTAGAGAACCCTATCTGGAGAAACAGTGCCTCAAAAAAGACAGACGGTGAGCTATCAACATTTGGGGAGGGGAATGTCTCCCGATGAAACCACGCTTATTTTTTTAATATATTTATATTAATGTGAGAGAGGAAGGAAAATGGAGAGATACAAACGTCCACGATGAGAGAGAATCATGGATCGGCTGCCTCCTGCACGCCCGCTCCCTACTGGGGATCGAGCCCACAACCCGGGCCTGTGCCCTGACCAAAAATCAAACCCTGGCCTCCTGGTTCCTAGGTCGAAGTTCAACCACTGAGCCACGCCGGCACACCGAGATCATGCCTTAGTGGAGCCTAATAGTAGACAAGCCCCACCCGTGCCCACAAAGCCAGATCTCATTCACTTTCCGGTGCCCGAGGCCTACGTCAGAGCGAACGGCTCAGGACCGGCAGACACGGCAGCAGAGCGTCGGCATGGCAGAAGTGGGGGACCTGGAGGAAACGGGCAATGCGGGCAGCAGAAGGCTTTGCAAACATCGCCAACATGCTCAGGCAGGTAAACAAAGGCACTGCCCCAGCAGACAAGATGACACTGAGGACGGGAACAGTTAGAGAGTCAGAAAGAGTCCTCGGGCCCTGCCCGCCTGGCTCAGTGGCTGAGCATCGACCTATGAGCCAGGAGGTCGTGGCTTGATTCCTGGTCAGGTCAGGGCACAGGCCCGGGTTGTGAGCCTGATCCCCAGTAGGGGCCGTGCAGGAGGCAGCTGATCCATGATTCTCTCTCATCACTGATATTTCCATCTTTCTATCCCTCTTCCTCTCTGAAATCAATAAAAAATATTAAAAAAAAAGAAAGAGCTCAAAGGATGTATGTTCATCAAACTTTGAAAGTCAAAGAAGAGGGGAAGATAAAGTCTAGGATATGTTCCGAAAAGTCAAACAAAATGGAAAGCGATAGTAAATGGGAAAGAAAAGGTAAGAAAATTAAAGTCTCTATCGGAAGATCCAACATCTGACTGAGAGAGAGAGAGAGAGAGAGAGAGAGAGAGAGGCAGAGAAAAGAGGAAAAGGAGAAAAAAGTCATTAACATTTTGAGAACGGGGAGATGAGTGCGTGAGTCACCTCATTAGACTCACCGGATGGACTGCAGATGATTCAGCGTTTCCTCCTCTCCCTAGGGCCGCTGGCCGTTCTGCTCAATTCAACTACACGCCGGTCACAGAGACCACTGCCCCTCAGCCTGGCCTGGTCCCCAGAGCCTGACGTTCACCTCCGTCCCTCCACACCCACAGGCCTTAAAATACAGGGCAGCAAAGCAGACGCGGTCCCAACCGCCTCCAAGGATGGGCCGGAGACCCTGTCTCTGGCTCCGCCTGCGCTGGACCCAGCAGGCATTGAACCCCCTGGACTGGAGCAGTGACATCCCTCTCAGGTCCACAATTGTAATATATGTACCATGTGTGGGGGGGGGAGATGTTGGTAATGGGGAGGCTGTCCATATGTGGGGACAGGGCCTATATGGGAACTCTCCGAACCTTCCATTCAATGTTGCTGGGACCCTAAAACCGCTCTAAAGAATAAAACCTTTAAAAAAAATGTAAGGGATAATATAAAGGCAGGGCCCCCCACCTACCAGACAACACATTTCCAAATGCCCCCCGAGGTGACAGAGCTCCCCAAGTCCCCTTTTACCTCTGGCCAGTCTCCAGGTCAGCTGCCTCCTGGGAAAGAAGTCCCAGAGACTGCAGCCCTGGGGGCAGGAAGCAGGCCCCTGTCACAGCCACAAGAACAGAGGGGAATGTGCGAAGCCATGGAGAAGGGACCAGTAATAAAGGGAGAGCCCCAGGGGGGGCTGGGGCAGGGCAGGAGCCAGGCTCAGTGGGCACCCAGGCTGTCTCGGGCCCATGAGGGACCGCTCTGCTGTCACTAGCCCGTCCCCAATCACACACTGACTTGGTTCGCAGCGCTGATACACAGCAAGAAAGAGAAGCAGGCTCGCCGCCTTTCTGGCGAGAGACGCCCGAGGGAAGACAGGTCCGCTCGGACACATCATAGGATCATCTTCCCGCAATGCAGCTTTTCCTGCCTCTCTCAGAGGTCTTGTTCTCCCAGCCAGACCACAATAAAACCACCCGTTAATTGGAGGGATTTATATAGATATTGTTTTATTGATCTCAGAGAGGAAGGGAGAGAGAGAGAAACATCCATGGAGAGAATCCTGGATCAGCTGCCCCCGCCCCCTGCACGGCCCCTCCTGGGGATCGAGCTCACAAGCTGGGCCCGTGCCCTGACGGGGAATCGAACAGTCAAACACTGAGCCACACTGGCCGGGCTGGAGGAACCTGGAGAGCCCCCACCCAACAGGTGTCTTGCCCGGCAGGATGGCCCGAGCTGGATTTTCGGCATCTTTCTCTTCCCCTCCCTGCTCCTTCTGGGGAAAATACAAGGGAGCGGAGTGGGGGATGGCTCAGACTTTCCTCAGTGGGACTTCGTGTCCCCATCTGGTGAGAACACGAGATGGAATTGCACGGCAAGAGCGGGCGCAACCCCCCTTCACCCCACCCCCGCCCACAGAGGAGCTGGGGGGCTGCACGCTGCCACGGGGGCTGCAGGGACCGGCAGAAGCCTCTGCTGACTCAGGATCCCTGCAAAGGATGCGGAGGGAAGGGGCACCCCGCACGAAGGGAAGGCGGGAAGAGCAGAGGCCTCCCTGGGAGGCCTGAGCAGAGACACATGCCCCTTGCAGACCAAGAGGAGAGCCTCCTTACAGCCACCTCCCCGGCGTCCTTCCTTCTGGTTTCCAGGAGGTTCCTCAAAATATAAAACAATGCAGCTGCCGTGTGACCCATGGACTCCGCTTCTGAGAATACCCGTATACCCAAAGGAAGCCCCCCTCTGTCAGAGACGCTGTGGCCCCCAGCACCCTCGTCTGGACCCTGAGGACAGTGTGCTGAGTGAAGAAAGTCAGACCCAGAAAAGACAAGGACGGTATGAGCTCACTTACACGTGGAATCTTAAAAAGCAAGAAAAGGAAAAACAAGCTCACAGACACAGACCACAGACTGTCGGTTGCCAGGGGTCGAGGAGGGGGCAAATGGGTGAATGGGGTTACAGAGTACAGACTTCCGGTATAAAACAAACAAGTCCCGGAATGGAATGCACAGCACGGTGACTGTGCATTACATTTATAACACTGTGTTGCATATTTGAAAGCTGCTAAGAGAATACACCTCAGAAGCTCTCACCCCAAAAAAATAAAAGTTGTAACTATGTGATGTGATCAACGCTAACTAGCCTTACTGTGGTGATCATTTTGCAATATACACAAACGAGTCGTTGTGTTTTACACCTGAAACTAATATATGTCAATTACCTATAATTTTTTTTAAAGAAATCCAGTGTGTGATCTGCCGTGTTCTCATCTTCCCGCCTTGGCAACTGGGAAAGCATGAGGCAGCCCCCGGTTCGCCTCCGGCCCCGAGTGAGGGGGACAGGGCTGAGGCCTGCAGCCAGCACCTGGCACACATGTGGCGGAGGTGAGCGCTGTTGTTCGAAGCCACTGAGATTGGCAGGGGCACTGTTTGCTACCGCAGCATAGCCTAGCCCCGTGGTCGGCAAACTGTGGCTCTCGAGCCACATGCGGCTCTTTGGCCCCTTGAGTGTGGCTCTTCCACAAAAGACCACGGCCTGGGCGAGTCTATTTTGAAGAAGTGGTGTTAGAAGTTTAAGTTTAAAAACTGTGGCTCTCCAAAGAAATGTCCATCAGCGTCCTGTTGATATCTGGCTCTGTGGGCCGATGCGTTTGCCAGCCACTGGCCTAGCTCGGGCTGCCTAACACAGGAGCGTGGCCTCTCACACCCGCCCCTGGTCAGTAACCCGCTCCTTCAGAGGGGATGCGTGTGCCCCGTCCTTCCGCCAAGCTTCGCTGAAGGGCCTGGTGCAGACGATGCCAGGGCTCGTGTCCTCAAGGATGTGCTGCCTCTGAGAATGCCTCCTTCCCCGCTCTCTGCCCTCAAGGTGAGCTCTAATCGAATGGGCTTCCACTGCTGAAACCCCCGACTTAGGAAGTGAAGAAAAACCACCCGGAACAAGTCTCGTGCTTTCGTCGCGTGTCAGAATCAAACAAACAAGCCAACTTTCGAATTGAGAAAATCACTTGTTAAAAACCTCATTGCCAAGACCGGTTTGGCTCAGTTGATAGAGCGGCGGCCTGCAGACTGAAGGGTCCCAGGTTCGATTCCGGTCAAGGGCACATACGTAGGTTGCGGGCACAACTCCAGTAGGGGGCTGCAGGAGGCAGCTGATCCATGTCTCTCATGGATGTTTCTAACTCTCTATCCCTCTCCCTTCCTCTCTGTAAAGAAATCAATAAAATATATATTAAAAAAAAAAAAAACTCATGGTTTTCCTCCTGATGAAAGTCAAATATGGGCGGGTAGGGCGAAAGCGTGGCATCCACAGACAGGGAGCAGGAACTCAGACCCAGAAATGAGTGAGCGCAAAGCCCACCGCGCACAATGAAAAACCCGGCCGCGCAGAGAGGGATTCCACTCGCTGCCTCAGACAAGGAGCCCCGCCTCCCAGGCAAACAGAAGAAAATCGATCTCTTCGTTTTTCTTGGCACTCGTGGGACAGGGGCCAAGTGAGCACAGGCTGGGCCCCGGAGCACACCTGGGGGCCAGTCACCCGCCCCCCACGCCCGGACCCTCCCCTCTCCGCCTGCTCTGGCTCCTCGACAGACTTCGCCACGAGGATCGCCAGGGCGCGCCGGGTGCTAGGGCTGCCCAACCAGGCCTGCCCTCTCACTTCCCTGCTTCTCGCCCTGAATCATTTCCCAAAAGGGGAGCTTGAGTCTCTGGCTCCGAGTCCCTCCCCGCCTCTTACAGGAACCGAGGGCATTGCTCACGCCTTGGAGCCTTCACAGCGCGGAGTTACCGCCGGTGATTAAAATAGTGCTGCTGATCGACCGGCCGAGAGCACATTTAAGGAAGGAGCAGGCAGGATGGGCGCTAGGCGCACACGGCTTCCCTAATCTCCGTTCATCCTCGCGACCACCCGAGGGGACACCCTGTTTTTCCAGGAGCGCAGATGAGGAAGTGGAAACCTCAGGTTTTCTCGTTTGCCCACGGTCCCCAGCTAATCCACGGCAGGCAGGCAGGCCAGCCACATCGGTCTGGCCTGAGAGGCCGGGCTCCTTCCCCTGCACACACTACCTGGCCCTCCGCTTCGTTCTTTCTGCTCATGTCGGACCGCCACGGTCTCTCTCCCGCCGCCCATCGGTCCTGCCTGGGCCTTGTAGGGGGGAACCGGCCTCACCCCAGGCTGGAGCTGGCAAGGCAGCTCCTTGGCAGGAGTGCAGAGGCCGGGGAACGCCAGGCAGAGGGACCCGGGGAGGCAGAAACACGGGGCCCGGAGGGAAGGCACCCGTCGCCAGGTTTTCCCAAAGACTCTCACCCAGACAGTACATCGAACATCCTAGGCATGAATAGCAGTGAGTGACTGCATAATGCTGCTGTTTGTGTCCAAACTGCCTTAAAGAATTAAAGCTCTGCCAAAACCGGTGTGGCTCAATGGATAGAGCGTCAGCCTGCGGACTGAAGGGTCCCGGGTTTGATTCCGGTTAAGGGCACATCCTCAGTTGGGGGTGTGCAGGAGGCGGCTGATAGATGTCTCTCTTTCATCGATGTTTCTAACTCTCTATTCCTCTCCCTTCCCCTCTGTACAAAATCAATAAAATATGTTAAAAAAAAAAAAAAGGAATTACAGCTCAAGTCTCACAGTCTCTACGCTCAGCTTTAGATACTGCACTGGGACTAGTGTTACCCCAAAGCAGAGGCATTATTTCCTTAAAAAATTATCCATGCCTTCCCCCCTGCCCAATATTGCGGGCTGTGGGCAGGTGGAAGGAACCATCACCCCAGTGCTGGCAGCACTAGGAGCTGCACGTCAGTCAGTCAGTGTCCCCGTGGGCCCCGACCGGGAATCGAACCGTGACCTCCTGGTTCATAGGTCAGTGCTCCACCAGTGAGCCACGCCAGCCGGGCCAGGCAAGGTTCTTTTACATTCAAGTGCACACGGCTGGTTAGGGGAGGAGACTCTTCCCAGGACACACGTGGGCCCTGAGGCACTGGCGGAGGGGAATGCCCTACTAGACCGCCTCCCGCCGGGGCACAGGCCTCCCATGCACTCTCCAGGCACAGCTTGTGCAACGCACGTCTGGGGGACACGCTGGGCACCAGACTCCTAAGAACAGGCGGAGGGGTGCCAGGCTCACGGCCACCTCCAGAACCCCACTTTTCTCCAGGGGGACACACACTGCCGCAGCTGCTGTCTGCTGGGCACAGGGACCCGGGCACCTCGGGGTCTCCCAGTGGCTCGGGGAGGAGGCTCCTGGGATTAAAGTTGAGCACTAAGCAGTCTGCCCAAGGTCACAGCCAGCCTCCTGATCCGGCCGGAGTGGGAGGGGGTGAGGGCAGGCACCACAGTCCGTATTCTTGGTCACACCTCTGCCTGCGCCTCAAGGGACAGAGTTGCTTGGCCTTCATCAGTGGGGTCTGGGATGAGAACACTTCTGGACGACACTGCCTCAGAGCTAAGATCTGAAACGAGGCCTGCGTGTCCCGCTGGCGCGAAAGCCTCACACCAGCAGCTTCTTCCAGTTCATCTGAGAAGGTCGCCTCCCCCCACACCCTGAGAGCCCGCGGGGTTCCCACCCAGCTCACCCCAGGTTTGACATAGACCCCGTCTCCTGAGGTCACACACAAAAAAGACACTTCTTCCTTTATTAGAAGATGCTCTCTGGGAAGGCAGGGGGTCTCCCGGGAGCCGTAAGGGGGGAGGGTGGTGAGAGGCACCGACCAGAGCCTTCAGAATGAAGGAATCTCACGACCGGATGCACTAAAACCCAAGGCCAGCAAAGCAGCCTCCTCACGTCTGTATGGCACTTCATTGCTCACAAGGCACTTTCCCATCCATCAACCCCGTCACCATAGCAATCCACTTAGACACTCAGGGTAGATAGGGCCTCCACTTCCCCTCTCACAGGCGGGGAAACTGAGACTCCGAGTTGTGAAAGTGACTCTCAGGGAAGCTGGGACTTGAACCCAGCTCCCATCACATGCACGAGCCCTGGCAACGTGAAGGTGGCCGGGAATCTCAAGTCTCCATCTGGAGGAAGAACAGCGGGGCATTTCCGGGAGCTGGGAGGCCTCCCCACCAAGCAGGCGGGCCCTCATGGCAGCTGCTGGGGCGGCCCGAGCTGGGAGATCCCGGGGACTGTAGCCCTGAGCCCATCCCAGACCTGACCTTTCAGGTCCCTCTTCATGCCACTCCCCCCCAAGCGGCCCTTCCCACCACGTGTTCCCCAAATACTGCCTTGTACGCCAGGCCCTGGGGCAGAAGGGGAAGGAGGGACGCCCGGGCCCTGCAGGGACCCCAAGGTCCACAGCAGGGACACGGTCAACCTACAGAGACGTCACATGTGATGATGACCTCTGCCCAGGCAGCAGAGGGGCACGCGGGCGTCCCTGAGCCAGGGGAGGAGAGAGAGGAAGGCGGCACAGAGAGGGACCCCCAGCCTGGCAGACGCCTTTAGGCCCCTCACCCTGCCTCCCTGCAACAGGCCTTGCTCCATCCTCCAGGGCTCGTCTTCCCTCCCGCCCCAGGATCCTCGCTGCTCCCCTGGTGGCCTCCGCCTCCGGGACACCTTGAACCCTGGCTGCTGCCCGTGGGCGGCTGTTGGGCAGGACCGAGACAGCGCCTATTCCTCTCTGGGCGCGCTCGTCCGTCCACAGACAGGCCGTTAAAGTGATGGACGCGTTTCATCGGAACGGTGCTGCGGCAGGATCTGGGCAGGGGGCAGAGGTCGAATGGCTTGCAGTGAGCCGGCATAAATACTACAGCAAAATCAATCGAGGACCGCACTATCCGCTCGGCGCTCTCTCCCTTGAACGGCTCCCGCTCCTGTCGGCTCACCTGCTCCAGCCCCGAGGAGGGGCCCCGCTGGCCAGGCCAGCACTCGGGGTGCCATGCTCTCGTCAGCACACAGAGCAAAGCCATGAGGTGGTGTGCGTACCCCGCACCAGACCCTCATAAACGTGCCCAGGTCCCAGGCGTGCTCACACAGATGTGCTCTGAGGCCAGAATGGATACAGACTCACACACATACAGCAGAACCAGTTAATAAATGCTCGTATACAAGGAGACTTATTGGTCTGTGTTTCTTTATAATTTCACCCCTTCTCCGTCTCACCAGAGAACATATGCCCATGGGTTACCTATAGAATAGACTTAAGTGTAATGTACCAAGGATATTGAACACTCAGACCAAATACCTCCCCCCCAGCCCCCCCCCCAAAAAAAAGAAAAAAGTGTGGCGAGGTGGATGTGGGCAAACTATAGCACTAGTGAGTCAGCCCTTTGCTTTTCTAAAGACAGACACGAGGGCCAAACTGGTACAAGGAAAAAAAATCCCCAAGATCTAATCACCCAATCAGAAAACACACATTCTTCCTGCCATCACTTCTGAGGTGTTATTCTTAGAATGACCTTCAGATCCGGTCGTATTATTACACCTATCAATTCATAAAAAGAAAAACACAACCCTCTCCCTTTCCAAAGGAAGAGGTTTTGACGCCCTCCTCCAAAGCCTGTTTCCGCAGGCATCCATTAACCTAGAGGAGGTCCGGGTCATGAATTAAAATCTGCCAAAGAGAGAAGAGAATCACTCCTCTCTCGGTTCAGGTATATTTAGTTCCGTGTTCAGAGGAGGACAACCACATAGTCTTTGCCTACACCTGTTACCCAGCGTGATTATTCCGAGCACATCCTTTGGTTTGGAAGATCCAGGACCTTTGCCCTGGTGAAAAGTAGCTTTGGCTGCTTGGTGTGGGAGTATTGGGTTGGGGGGAAAGGCATTCCTGGGTAGAATTGGTTGCTGTTTCAGACTCCAGACACGAGGGGTCGTTATCACAAGTGAGGAGGTGAACCGCTCTAGCCAACATGCCTCTCTCCTAATTTTCCCAACTCCCTCTGAAGCAGTCTTGGAAAGGGTTTGGTGTCACCTTCAGAACCTCCAGAGAGGACACTGTCCTGCTTGGACAGTCGATAAATATCACTTGATGATGACGAAGACGACGGAGCCATTGATTTTCCATCCCTTCTCCTCCCTCTGTTCCCATCTCCCTGCCCCCTTCCTCGGGGTCCAGGTCAATCAATCTTAGGCCATCCCCATCTGCTTGGAAAGCTTAACTGCCATGAAGCTAAACCACTTGTCCTCTGGCTCCAATCTCTTAGAGAAATTAGTGCCAATGGAAGTGTCAGTATCAATTTCATAATGTTATTGGATGAAGGCAAGGCTGGGCCAAGTCCCATATTCCTGACGGGCTATCAAAGTGATGAGGATTATGGGTAAGGAGATAGACAGCTCTGACAGCAGAGGCAACGACTCAAGATCAATTAGACTGACAAGACTATCTCTGAGCCCTATCGCTTCATGCTGACACTGGTGCGTTCCCACCGCGCGGGGACCTCTGGATGCAGAATTTGCCGGGTGTCTCCAGGGGTAACTGGAGAGGCTGGAGGCCTGGGGAGCAGCCCTGGGCCTCCCCCTCCCCCCGCAGGAGCCGAACAAAGAGTTCTGATCAAAGAGGAGAATTCTGCTCTGTGATGGGAAGAATGAATACCTACCCCCTTTCTCCTTTTCCCCTTTCCTGCTTTCTAAAGAAAATGTCAAGAGAAAATGTGAGCTGTGTATTTAAATGTAATTCTGTTGCAGTGTCGAGGGAAGGCTTGGGATTATTAAAATGGAAATCAAGATCCTGTAAAAGTCAAGCCAGCGTTCGCAGGAGGGAAGATTTGTCAGGGAAGGCAAGAGCGATAGGCGGAAGCCACCGGGGCCCTGCGTTCTAATCCAGGCTCCCACCCCAGCCGCACTGGGAACACAACCCAACCGTGTGCAGTCAAGCACCAGCCTCTGTGTTTCTCGGGGGCTTCGAATGCCTCGGGTTAAGCCCTGAAGCACAGCACGGGAATGAAACGCCAGCAGAGCCCAGGGCCACAGAGGGGACAGGGGATGTCTCAGACCCGGCCAGGTGTGTGAGAACGGACTCGCCTCCGTGCGCGACAAAAGATGCGGAGGGCGCGGTGACCGGAGGGGCTGGGGAGAGAGGAGCAAGCCTTGTCTGTTGCTCAGGGTGCCGCACAAGGAGGACATTAGAGAGGATCGGACCGCTTCTACCGTTTTTCTCGTCTATTTTACATCCTCTGGCGCAACAGTGTCTGTGCCTCTGTTCTCGTGAGTTGACGTTCCCAGGGCAACAGGCCTAAGTTTGAGCCTATGAGGTTACGGCTATTTTAAGTGAGTTTGCTTTCCTGCTTTTTAATTGCTTAATAATATTGTTCGTTAACATTCTAGGAAAAACCCCTCGGTGTTTCGTGATGGAATGTAAAATCTGTCCTACTTTAAAGTGTTCATTTCAGGTTATGTGTGTGTTGATGGGGGTTAGCAAACACCAGTATTAATGAGCTGATCTTGACACTGACCTAAGCCAGTGGTTGGCAAACTGCAGCTCTCGGGTTTGACTAATGAGTTTGCCGACCACTGACCTACGCAGTTAGGCAAGCGAAGTGCTCTGTGGAAAAGATGGGCGTGCAGCAGGCTAACGTCCAATTGCTGACTTCCCAAGCACACCCAGAACCTTGGCCTAATATGCAAATGTGCAAACCAGGGGCTCCTCCCCAGCTGCCTGTAAGTAGCAGGCTCTTTAAAGGCACAGCAATTCAAGATCATTAACCAACTGGAATAAAAAACAAAAACAAAAATGTTGGGGAAGAGAAACCTGAGGTGGGAGAAGTTCCTGCCAATCAAAGGGAACCTGGAATCAATGACTAAGCGCGTCTGGAGCTGTTGGAGGAGGAGGAGAGCTCTGGACAGCAAGCAGGTTTACCAGAAACACACCTGGCACGGTCTCAGGCTCCCGGATGCCAATGTGAGGGACGGTAGACTCCACAATTTGGAAACATTTCTACGGGGAAACCTTGAATAGGTTTACTGACTACTGTCACGTGATAGCATCTTCACTGAAGGAGATTCTCATGATCTCAATCATGTGCGTCCAGAATAAAGAAGAAGTGCAGGTAGGAGAAGTACAGGGGGTGCCAGTGCAAGGTCAGGGGTCCCTGCTGTGGGCATGAATTCAAAAGGCGGTGTGTCACAGCCCAGGCGGGGAAAACAAATCCACGGGGGCAGGACTTCGTGGTCCCCAAGTCACCACACTACACTCTCAATGCCTACCAGTAGCATTTATTCTTATTTTATTTTTATTTTTTTAAATATATTTTATTGATTTTTTACAGAGAGGAAGGGAGAGGGATAGAGAGCTAGAAACATCCATCAGCTGCCTCCTGCACGTCCCCTACTGGGGATGTGCCTGCAACCAAGGTACATGCCCTTGACCGGAATCAAACCTGGGACCTTACAGTCCACAGGTTGACGCTCTATCCACTGAGCCAAACCGGTTTCGGCAGCGTTTATTTTTAAATGGTTGGCTTTAAATGTGGAATGTCTTCACCTGCGTCTTTCCAAAGGTTTGCTGGGTAGACTGGTGATGCACACTACATATGTGTGTGTGTGCACACACACATGAACCGGATGGTATCTATGGAGAACCCTCGGCACTCACTCCAGCGGCTTGGTGATGTTCTCCTGCATCTTCTCGTTTAGTCAAGCTGCTGCTGGATGGCTACTATGGAGAAGGATTGTCGCAAGCAATTTATAAAGAGCGCTTCATTTAGCTCTATGAGCTTGCCTCCATTTCACAGATAAGGGAACCGGAGCCACACAACTATTTCATGAATTTATCCCCAGTCCCTCAGCAGATGATTCAAATCCAAGACATATGCTGCCCTGGCCAGTGGTTAGAACATCGGCCCAAAGACAGAAGGGTCGTGGGTTTGATTCCTGATCAAGGGCACATACCTTGGTTAAGGGTTCACGCCCGCCCCTGGTTGAGGCATGTGTAGGAGGCAACTAGTCAATGTGTCTCTCTCACATGAATGTTTTTCTCTCTCTCTCTTTCTCTCTCCTCTCCTCTCCTCCTCCCTCCCTTTCACTCTCTCTAAAAATCAATGGAAAATATATCCTCAGATAAGGACCAAAAAAAAAAAAAAAAACGTTTTGTGTTCAGGCGGTACTTTTCCTATAGCATACCGTCTGCCATGGGTAATTTTAAGAAAACCTAAAAAGCAACACAAAGAGCGCATCTGTGACATTTTCCAGGGATCTGCTGCTGGATTCCACCAGGCTCGCTCCCTCGGTTTACTTCCGTGTGCCCTGACTCACAAACGCGTGCCATTGAGACTGACACTCAAAGCCTGCATTATCCACCAACCACAGCTCCCACCATTAACGGAGAAAAAATACTTTTTCTGTTATTCCCCAAAGACACGGTCCACACTTCCATCCCATCACATCGGCTCTTCCTAGGAGACTTCAGCTTTAAAATGTCTGGAAAATACTTAGCATAGTGCCCGGCACGCAGCGGGGTCTACATAAACGCGAGATATTATTAACAGGCTTATTAAGTGCGGACGTGTGTGAATGCCTTGAAGGGGAGAAATGCTGTGATTAACGAAACTGCCAGCAGCTAGGATTTCAGGTCCCTTGGCAATGTGCCCGCGCTCTCTTCCCCGAGATCCGGCTCTGCAGAAAAGGCACTGATTGTTTGATTTGGCTCCGCGGGAAGTCAACGGAAGGAAGGTTTGCCCCCTTCTGTGCCAAGGTAGATGGAATGTGCCCTGCTGTGTGTCGGAGGGGAAATGAGGCTGAGGGCTGATGGAGTGGTAGTGTCACGGGCCCGCCCCCCGACTGATGGAGCACCCGTCCCATAAAAGCCGGAGGCCCTTCTGAGCAAAAACAAGTAAGAATCAGAAAACGTGCCTCCTTTGTCTGTACTGCCAGCTAAACCGCCAGTCAATCCACACACACATATATATATAGAATGCCTGTAGTGAGCAAAGCATTAAACAACAGTAATAGACACCATTTGTCGGGAACTTAATATAAGCCACACACCGTGCTCTAGGAACCCTACTGTCCCAGCTCACAGCCTCTTTCTCCGTGAATTCTGGTCTGAGTGCCCTGCTCCCCCACTCCCCCACCCAGCTGGAAGGGACCCCTCCCCTTCCTTGGCATTCAAGTCTCCTTCCAGCACAGCACACCTGGCCCTGCCGCTAGTCAAGGCTGTTAGGTCTTGCAGAGCAGGTACATGTTCAAGTGCATGTCCATGCCCTGTGAGAGGAGCAGCGACCGGCAGGCGTGTGATGCGGTTAGAATGGACTGGTGAATGGGTGGGTGGGTGGGTGGACGAGACTGCAGGATAGCCCAGGCGGTCCCTCCGGCTTGAGTTCTGCAGTTGCTACCAAGGACTTGGTGGCTGACATGATGGCGTAGCCCCGGGCGGGCAGCCGATTACTCCTGCTCCACTTCCTCCCGAGTCAGCAAGACCCATAGAGCTGCCCACCCGTGCCCCTGTGTGCCAGGGATCGTGCTCTCTGCGTGCCTGTTCCCCGGGGGAATCAACCGTCCTGAGGGGGCTTCTATTAACATCCCCGCTCTGCAGAGGGGGGAACGGAGGCTCAGGGAAACGTCCTTCCTCGCCCACCACCAAGCAGGTGGGGATAAACAGAGCGAGGGTCTCGGGGCACAGGCATCTAGCTCAGAGCCTGCACGCTCCCTGTGCTTCTCGGAGCCCCGAGGTGGCAGAGGATGAGGCTGGCACATCCAGGCTGAGGCACCTATTAGGAGCTTGGGTTCGGGTGATGAATGCACACCCCAGGCCCACGGAGGAGCCTCGGGGCTCAGACATCCGTAGACAGGCTCAGAGCTTCTTGCCAACAGTCCCTCTCAGCCCACCCGGCTCTCCGCAGGGAGGAGATTAGAGGAGATCTGGCCGCTCACAGCTTTGGAGCGGGAGGAGCGGGCGGATGGGGACCTGAGGCCACTTGGTGACCGTACCCAGCCAAGGCTGCCGGGGAGTCAGCGGGGTCCGGGAGGAGAAGCACGCCCCCATGTCTGAACCGGGCTCGTGCCCGTCTTCTGGTCACGCAGTTTTACAAGAAGCACCAACATACTTCCTGGGAGTGGAAGACGCACTCACCCAGCGACCCCTGGACGCACCGCCACCATCATTATCCTAACTGCCCACAGCACGGTGTCTCCGGAGCTGTGCAGCCTCGGGATGCCAGGCACTGCCACACTCACGGCCCACCGCTTCCTTCTCTCCATTACCCTCTGGCACGGACAGAAGCGGGTCAGTGTCCCGCCCTTCCCACCTGTGACCAAACCAAGACCTACTGAAACGCCGAAGAGGGCCCGCCGGTCAACCAGGCAGCGTGCGTGCCAGCGGGGGTTCCAACTCTGGCCTCCTGGATCCACGCAGCAATACACCCGGCAGGGAGAGGATGGGCTCGGGGGGGGGGGGGGCAGCCACAGTGTTTGTTGAAGTTAAAGTCAACATGTTCCCCGTTCCCCTCCTAGCAGCCGGGACAGACCGGAGCCCAGGCTGCCTGGATAACGCAGACAGGGCCGGAGTGAAAGGGGCCTCCCATCTGATCTCCCCCGGTGGTGCCACTGAAACGAAGCAGCCGAACTGCAAGACGTCTGCAGCTGGCAGAGAGAAGTGGCAGAAAGGTGCTGGATGTGGGTTAAGGCAAAGCTGGCGGCCAAACTGGGGAGAGAACAGGCAGACGAGGAGGGAGGGGATGGGGGAAGAGAGAGTGGCAGGCCCCTGGGTTCCGTGGCTGAGTATTTCCTCGAGCTCTCAGCCGAGCAAATCAGCTAAGGCGAGGTGGGGGAGGCCTGTTCCCACAAGCCCTTCTCACAGGCATGCATTTTTAATGTGGAACCTCGATCAGATGGTGGAGAGCTGGAGAGAGATGTGTATAAAATAGAAGTAGAGCAGAATGTATGTCTTTTTATAGGCAATGATTCCTATAGAGTGATGGCTCTTAAATATTAATAATAAGTAAATTTTTAGGGCATAGAGTTGGAGAGTCGGAGATGAAGGGTGATGATAAAATTTGCTTTTTTTTTTTTTTAGTTCATGGTCCACATTTGGGAGGATAAATACAGTCCTGACTATAGTTAGCAATACGTGCATAGTTTATCATCTGCCCCGGGGCCTTGACTCGCTTACGAACAAGTGCGCTGCTTCAACCCAACACGGAGATCATAATTTGGAGGCGGGAAGAGCCTTATTCCCAGAATTAAAATAACCTCACGCCAATTTCAAGTACGACAGGGACAGCGTTCCCACAAAAATGTTCAGGGCCCTGGTCTTCCAAGAAGCCTCAGCCTGCTTCCGGGGATAAGAAACCCCCTCGCTGAGAGGGGCACGGCAAGTCCCTCTGCGCCCCTGGTTGCGTGTGGACCTATGAACCAGGAGGTCACGGTTGGATTCCCAGTCCGGGCACATGCCTGGGTGGTGGGCTTGATCTCCTGCTGTGGGTGTGCAGGAGGCAGCCAGTCACTGATTCTCTCTCATCATTGACATTTCCCTTCCTCTCTGAAATCAACATAAACCTATGTCTTTTTTAAAGTGTCCTGACCCGGGCGGTTAGTCCAGCTCCTGTCATTCCTGGAAGGTGAGAAAAACACACGGGAGCAGACGGCAGGGACTCTGACGGGCTCTGACGGGGTGAGGAGCAGGCTGGGCTGGGCAGAGGGCAGAGCCGGAGTGTCCTGCACAGCCGTTCAGCACAGAATCTGACAGCAGGTGGACCTTGGGGTCCAGTCCCAGCTCCCTAGATCCTGGCTGGGTGGCCTGGAGAAGTGAATGACCTTCTCTCTCAGTTTCTCCATCTGTACATGGTAGTGATAAGACAGCTGCAGCCACACAGGTACTCTCAGAGAAACATGAATTAATACAGGAAGAGGGTTTGGCATGTATTAGGTTATGAGCATAAGCGAAGCTGAATAAATTCCGAGGTCAGTGAGAATCTCTGGTCACACAGGAGCCTCCTCCCTTCCTGTAAGGCTTCTGGCCCCTGCCCAGGGCAACGTTAGCCCATCCCCCATGCCTCGGCCCGCCCAGGGCTTAATCCCAGCAAAAGATTGTGCCAGTCAACCTGGCAGAAGTCTCCAGCAGCCATGTCTCACCTGGGGGGCCACCTGCCAGAAAGGGGGGGGGGTCACTTTCAGGAGTGCAGGTCAAGAGGCAGGTGTCAGTGGAAAATCGCAATGCCGTCACACGGGATGGCACCATGGGAGGGTCTAGTGGTCAGTGAAGGGTCCCCTTCCTTCTCTGAGGGGGCGGCAGGGCAATGTGCACGTGGCCTCCTCCCCAGGACCCGGACGTCGCCACGAGCAGAGAGCCAACTGGCGGCCTCAGAGGCCTGCAACCCGCCGCTGCCCCCACGCACGGCCGCCTCAGAGCCCCGCGGGCGCTGGAAAAGAGACAATATTCCAGCAGCAAGGGGTCGGGGGGCAGCAGAGGGCCTGAGCCACTCCAGGAACTTCACGCGCGCCGGAGACCGGCAGCATAAATAAGCCTTTAATAAACGAGAGAGCTATTCATTTAAGCGGACGCGGCCGTCCCTTCGATGCCGGCTCATCTGTAATTCAGATGGAGCGGGGACGCTCTGCTGGGAGGCTGGAGCCCAGAATACGGAATGAGTCCGTCCCCCGAGAGCTGGCGTCCGCTTGGCATGCAACACACGTGCCCGGCGTGCTCACCGCGTTGTCGCTCTGCCGCCGATGAGCCCTGAGCTGCAAACACGAACCGGGGCAAGTGCACATGAGCCCAGATCCACAGCGGCCTGCCCGGCGCGCCCCACCCCGCAGACACCTCCCCCACTCCGCTCTGCACCGCGCCAGCCGCACCCAGGGCGCCTCCCCAGACAGGCAGGCCAACAGGCCGGCAGGTGCTCGCACCCAGTGCCCGGGACCCCGCGCCTGTCTGCCGAGAGCGGCCTCCGCCCTGAGCCACGGCCTGTGGTGAGCCGAATGGGGTCCCCTCAAACAGGTTGGGCTCCTACCCTCGGAGCCTCAGAACGCGATGCGTTGAAATGGGCCCTGAGAGGGGGCCCGCAGCCTGCAAGAGAACATCAGGACAGACACCCCCAGAGGGCCGGCACGGATGCAGTGGGGGACAGAGCGGTGGGGCCACAAGAGGCAGTAGGCTCCATGCAGAGGAAACCACATGTGCCAACCCCCAAGGAAAGGCATGCTAGGGGGGTGCGGGGAGGGGCAGGCCGACCCTGGAGGGCAGGGGGCCTGGTGGGACGGGAGGGGAGGAAGAAAAGGGGGAGGGAAGAGCAGAGGGCCTTCCACAGACCTGAGGCCTGTGGGGGAGAGATTGCACCTGCTCCACAGGGGATGGGAAGCCACGGGCTTGAGCACCAGGGAATGCCACCGTCTCCCTCTTCTCTATACAGGGTCACCCCAGCTGCCGTGCGCACCTGACTGTGGCCGAGGAGCGGGGCGGGGGGGTTAGGGGGGGCGAGAGCAGAAGCAAGGAGCCCCAGCAAATGCTATCCCAATAGTCCGAGGAAGAAAGACAGACGCAAACCCAAGTGTCAGGAGTTACTTTTGCTAAATAATATTTGCCTTCAGTGGCTTATATCCTCACATTGTAAAAAATATATATATAACTTTCTATTGATTTCAGAGAGGAAGAGAGAGAGAGAAACAACAATGATGAGAGAGAATCACTCATCAGCTGCCTCCTGCATGCCCCACACTGGGGATCGAGCCTGCAACCTGGGCATGTGCCCTGACCGGGAACACGGGAATTGGACTATGACCTCCTGGTTCATGGATCGATGTGCAACCACACAGCCATGCAGGCCAGGTCAGCCTCACATTTATCATCAATATCTTCCAGAGCTTCACAGTGGGTTATTTTACACCTGGGTATCAGGCAAGGAGTTTGCAATACTTCCCGTTTCTTTTCTTTTTTTTTCCCCTTTTTAATGTAAAATGAGCTTCATTAAGAGAAAAAAAGGGAGTTGTTTTTCATTTGCTCACCCAGTTCAATACTTTATGTACTTTTATTGATTTTTATATTGAAATACTTATTTTAGTTTTTCAAAAGCAGACCCCTTGTTTAGCGGCTTTCAAACCTGGCATCAGGTAATAACTTGCTTGTCAAGAAAGTGAGCATCCCTCTCCCTGCTACTAATAAAAAAATCGATAAGTCTTTAGAGATGCCTTTAAGAAAGATTAAATAAATGAATAAATTTAACTTTCACCTGATGGGTTCTTGCCATAGGAAAGCAGCAGGATCAAGCTAGAATGCTTAATAGTCAAACTGGGCTCCGAGAACAGAGCCCTAGCGAGACTTCCCCACACACTGACTGACCCCCGACTGGACCCCCGGTGGTCTGAAGGGACACAGAATGCTCATGCTTCCCTCCCCACGATGTAGGGAGGGTCAGCCCGCGGCTGCTGAGAGCATCTTGAATGCCCTGAATTCAATGCCCACAAGTTGGCATTAAGAGAAGTGGCCAGACCCAGCAGGTGTGGGTCCATGGTTGAGCATGGACCTATGACCCAGAAGGTCATGGTTTGATTCCAGGTCAGGGCACATGCTCAGGATGCGGGCTCCATCCCCAGTGTGGAGGGTGCAGGAGGCAGCCGATCAGTGATTCTCTCTCATCATTGATCTCTCTTTCTCTCTCCCTCTTCCCCCCACACCCCACTCTCTGTCTCTTCTTTTCTGAAATCAATATAAATAGGTATTAAAAAAGAGAGAGAGAGAGAGAGAGAGAGAAGCGGCCAGGAATATGGGGCTGCTGCCCAAATCCACGGGGCATGCCTGGTTGGAGAAGACAGGACCCACTGCCTCTCACTCCCCTCCGCCTGCCCCGCCCCACGGGGCCAGAGCCCACAGGCCAGTCCTTCGCACTTCCTGCTCTTCAGCTGGTGCCCGGCAGGGTGGTGAATCCGGGCCAGCATGGACGTCAGACAGGCTGGGCCGGGTCCAGGGCTCCAAGGCCCACGGGCAGACCTGTTCCTTGGCGTTGGCTGGGATGCAGCAGAGCGTGATGGGGACGGCGGGCCATCTCCGGACACTCTCGGAGCTGGTTCCAGATGTAGCGCTGCCCCTCCGCACAGCGCGGCCGGTTTCCTGCAGCGGCCTGGGTCCCTCTCGGTAAAATGGGAGTGAGACCGCTGGTACCCGCACCGACATGTCTTTCAAGGATGAACGGGTTTGTGCAGCACGGGTCCCAGGCACGGTGACCGTCTCCCCTTTCCGCTCTGCCTGGGAAGAGCTCCTCCAATTGCTCGATTCCGTAGGTCCCCACACACTCAGCGCAGGTCCCTTCTCACTGGAGGCCTTTGTGGACCACCTGCTGGGGGTCCCTGCCGGCGGGTCCCAGAGCCCTGGGCGGGCCCGCACCTCCCGGCAGGGAGCCTATCTGGGTCCCGGCCCTGAGCACTGGCCCCGGCCCAGCAGGCCCATTTACGAGCGGCTCCCTTCCGCTCTTGCACTTCATCCAGCTCCTGGCACGCGCCCCTCCCCCGTGGCCCTGTTCCACGGTAGAGGTTGGCCGGGCAGATGGATGAATGAACTGCTCCTCACGCTTCTTTTCTCTGGTCACGAAAGTCCGAGGATCCAGGGGCCAGAAGCAAGCAGCGGAGGAGGCGGATGAAAGGAGGAGGCAGCTGCCTTGCTCCTGCCTCTGTCACCGCGGCTGGATGAACGGAGCTGGCCCCCGAGGCCACAGAAAGAGCGATGGCCAGCTGGGCCCTGAGTGTGACCTTATTTGGAAAGAGTCCCCGTGGATGTAATTAGGTTGGAATGGAGATGAGATCACCCTGGATTAGGCCGGGCCCTAAATCCAGCGCCACGTGTCCTTAGGGGAGACAGAAAAGGACACGCAGGAAGAGAGTAGAAGGCCGTGTGGCCACAGAGGCAGAGGTGAGATGTACGCAGCCACGGGCTAGGGAAGCCACCGGGGCTGGCAAACGAGGGAGGATTCGCCCCGAGAGCCTTTGGTGTGGCAAGGCCTTACCCACACCTTCTTTGGGCTTCTGGCCCTCAGAACTGTCAGAGAACAAAGTCTCCTCGTCGTAAGCCACATATTTGGGGCGATTTCAGGGCAGCCCTAGGAAACTAATACAGCCACCTGGGGATGGACCGACCGATTGCACAGACAGTCCATCAAGGCCACACGTCCTCACTCCGGCTATAAACTTCTCATCTGCAGCCTCTACATGCTCTGCTTTCCATCCTTTCCTCTCCGTTCCCCCCAAATGTCAGGAGAGGTGCACGCCTTGTCTCAATCCACACACCCTCGGCCTTCCGGGCGTGGTTCTAGGACTGTCCTTGCTTCACAGATGAGGAAACTCAGTCTCCCAGAGCCGGAGCCCCTTGCTCCTGATGCCCGGCTGGGCCTCCTGCTCACATCTGTCTGGCCTCCATGCTCGTAACTGCTATGCTGGCTGCCATGCCCCCAGCCTCACACCCCCACAACCTTGCACTGCAGTGGGGGTCAATGTCTATATCAAGAAAGGCAGGAGATGACAGTTTTAACATTGGAGCCTGAAGAAGAGCCAGAACTTAGTCTAACACAGGTTTCAGGGGTCTCTGCTGCTGATTCTAGCGCCTTCACTTTGGGACCCCTGCCCGCAGTAATGGACCCCAGGGCTTCCTAAGGCTTAAGAGGGAGGAATTACACTTGAGAATAACACCTTTCAGACTGAGGGCTCCTTAAGTGCAGGGGCCTCATCTTGTTTTATTGTCTCTCCAACACCAACACCTGGCACACTTGCTGGCACGTAATCTATGCTTGATAAAGGTTTTTGTGTTGAATCAGGGGGTTATGAAAACTATGTAATTATAATTCATGCACGAGGGGCAGGGGGGTGTCCCTCAGCCCAGCCTGAACCCTCTCCAATCTGGGACCCCTCGAGGGATGTTCGACTGCCCGTTTAGGCCCGATCCCGGTAAGATTAGGCCTAAATGGACAGTCGGACAACCATCTCACAGTCCAGGACTGCTCACCTGCCTTCCTTCCTGATTGCCCCTAACTGCTTCTGCCTACCAGCCTTATCACCCCCCAACCACTCCCCTGCCAGTCTGATTGATGCCTAACTTCTCCCCTGCCAGCCTGTTTGCCCCTAACTTTCCTCCCCTGCAGCTCTGGTCACCCCCAACTTCCCTCCTCTGCCGACCTAGTCAACCCTAACTGTCCTCCCCTGCAGGCCTTGGGTTTCCCCAGCAATAGAAGAAGCCAAACTTTCCACACACCCTGGCTGGCCAAAGCCTCCCACTCCAGACTACAAAGTTTCAATGATAGAAGATAAGTAAATCCCAACAAAAATGGAGGCCGCCACAGAGCTGGAGAGAGCAGGAGGCTTGAGTTTCCCTATAGAGATGGAGGAAGCCAAGCTTTCCGCCTGCCCTGGGCTGTCTTGGCCTCTACTTAAGACTACAAAGTTTTAATTATAGAAGATAAATAAATCCCAACAGAAATGGCTGTAGTGGTTTGCAGGCCAGCCACGCTCCCCCTCCCCCCCCCCGCCCCCAGTGACCCAACCAAGCCTCCCTCCTGCTCTCCATAGCCACAGCCTTCTTGGTTGGGTTTATTTGCATATTTGCTCCTGATTGGCTGGTGGGCATGGCTTGAGGGTATAGGTCAATTTGCATATTACTCTTTTATTAAATAGGATTTAAAAACAAACAGGCAACAACAACAAAGGAAGAAGGCAGAGATCATCTTAGCTTCCTACTAGCGGTAAGAAGCTGACCCGGCACGGAAGCCTGGCTTTCTCAGCTCTGCCATTCACCTCTGTCTCCTGGATCGCTGTCCTGTCCATCGTGACCATTCATCCCCAGGGGCGTGGAGGGTGGCCATAGCCTCTCGCTCCCGGCAGGAACCTTGCTCCTCCGTCCTGTTTCCACTCCAGAGGACTTTAAAATCAAAGTCAGCAGCAAGCCAGGTGAGATCACGAAAAGCCCATATGGTCCCTGTCCCCACGTCAGGTGGTTGGGGACTCTGCCCAGTGACCAGATGGCTGCTCAGGGCTGCTCGTTCTCTAGGACCCCTCCAGCCTGGAGTGGAGGGGGGGGTGTTCCAGACGGCCGGGACCGGGCAGGCACCCCAGAATATGGCTGGAGCAAACCGACACCCTACCAGATGCCATCTGGGCACCTGTCCCCTCCATTTCCATTCTCATGAATCCTCCGGGGACAAGTCCAGCTAGAGAGGTGCTTAGCCACATCCCTGCTGGAAAAGTCCCTCTTGGAACCACTCCCCTTCTTATTTATGTAAATGCCTCTTGTCTGCACACCGGGCAGGAATTTTAACCCCACAGGGGCCCAGGACCCCAGGTGCGCTATGAACTCCATCTAAGCCAGCTCTGGGCTTGCTGAGTCTCTCCAGTGTGTTCCCCTGCCCAGGAGTCACACCAACAGCATTCTCATCCAGCAGACGGAGCTCATACTGCCAGGGGCTCATACTTCCAAAGCACGCCTGGCCTGACGTCCGAACAACACAGTGGAAGCCAAATCACGTGCGGAAGGCAAGACAACTGATAGGAAGGAAACCACCACCCGGCTCCGCTCACCGGCAGAGACAGACTCGTTACTCTGATGTCAAACCCCCTTAAGGGAAAGGCCTTCTGGGACTGTGCTCCCAGCCCCTAAGCCACCCAGACCTAGGCAAGGTGACCAGTGGGCACCGGCCACGCCCGAGGCAGTGACGGGGAGTTGGCCAGGGAAAAAGGTCTCTGCGAGGGCAATAAGCAGCTCCCTCTTTCACCGAGAAAAGGAGAGCAGGATGTAAAGAGAGGATCAGCCCCGCCAGCATGGCTCAGGGGTTGAGCATCGACCTATGAACCAGAAGGTCACAGTCCCATTCCTGGTCCGGGCACATGCCCGGATTGCAGGCTCCATCCCCAGTTTGGGGCGTGCAGGAGGCAGCCAATCAGTGATTCTCTCTCATCATGGATGTTTCCATCTTTCTATCCCTCTCCCTTCTCTGAAATCAATAAAAATACATTTAAAAATAAAGACAGGATCTCTGTCTGGGGCAAAAGTCCACCTAATGTGAGTAAAGCCCTTCCCTCCTTGTCATTCATAGAAATGACAGAAGGGCCACGAAGAATGGACACACTGTGTGGCTTTTGCTGCAGCCCCCTCCTGCCCATCTGTGTGACCCCGAGTAGAAATTCTATGGTTTGGAATATATGTCCAACCAGCCACCCAGTTCTGGATGGCCAGGGGAGGGAGAGGCAGAGACCAGGGAGGGGAGAAGGATATGTGACAGCTGCCTGTCCCCAGTTCACCCCAGCTTTCTATAACCTTCCCTGCCCAGAGCTTTGGCCAATCACTATCCAATCACAGCAGAACCAGTCATAAAAGATGTACAGAGCTACTGTAGGATGGATTTCTCTGTGGCTAAGACACTGGGATGCAGCCTCCTGACAAATGTCCTCACTCACGTGTAGACAGCCTGCTTACTAGATGTACCAGCTAATAATGTGTGTTTTTTTAATAGATGGAGTTACACATATGTTGACATATATGTGATCTGATATGTATGCTATTTTGTTGTATTGACAACAAGCTTCAAAATTTTCTATATCAAGTTTGCTGAAGATGTTAATATCATAGATATTTTTATGCTTAAAAATGTTGAATTTCATGCCCAAGAAAGAGCATTTGCAGGAAGTTTTAATTCATTTTTTAATTTTGAAGAAAAGTACTGTTGAAAGTTACCGTATACTTCGGGAAGCTGATGATGAACATACTCCATCAAAAGATCTTTGTGAATGCTGGTTTAAAAGTGAGGATTTCAATGTGAAAGACAAAGAATGTCCAAATCAACCAAGAAAAGTTTGAAGGCCAACAATTATAGGCATTATTGGATGAAGATGCATGTCAAACTCAAAAACAACTTGCAGAAAGATTAAACATTGCTCGGCAAACAATTTCTGATCGATTACAAGCAACGGGAACAATTTTAAAGGAAGGAAAGTGAAAGACAAATGGAAAATTGAAAAGTCATCAGTAAAATGTTGCTACAATGGCATGAAAGTCTTTTTTGCATCAAATTGTGACAGGCAATGAAAAGTGGATTTATTTTGAGAATCCCAAATGCACAAAATCATGGATTGATCCAGGTCAACCATCAACATCAACTGCAAGGCCAAATCACTTCGGAAAGAAGACAATGCTCTGCATTTGGTAGGATCAGGAAGGTGTGGTGTATTATGAGCTTCTAAAATCAGGTGATACTCTTAATACTGATCGCTGCCGACAACAAAGAATCAATTTGAATCATGCGTTGATTGTAAAAATAACCAAAATGGGCCAGAAAACACAGCAAAGTAATTGTGTTTCATGATGACGCACCATCACACATTTTAAAACCAGTTAAAGACACGTTAACAGATCCTGCCTGGGAAGTATGAACCCACCCGCCGTGTTCACCAGCCCTCCCTCCTTCAGATGACCACCTGTTCCGATCGATGGTACATGCACTTTCTGAGCAGCCCTTCACAACGTACGAAGAAGTGGGCAATTGGGTCTCTGAATGGTCTGCCACAAAACAAGACAAGTTCTATTGGGATGGTACCCATAAATTACTTGAAAGACAGGGGAAATGTGTAGCTAGCGATGGACATTACATTTTTGATATTTCTCTTGAAATTATCATGTTTTCTTTGATTACAAAATCTGATTACCCAGTAAATGGTCAATTCACATTATTAATTGGAATCCTCATTATTAAGAGGTACACCTAGTAACTACCCCCTACCCCCTGCTGGGCGGGTGCCTGGCACTCCTCTCGATGTCCACAAGGACTGGAGCCCCACACTCACTCAGCGGGTCCTTTGGAAGGACCTGACTCTCTCCCCCCTTTCCAGCTACCCCCTTCCTCTCAGGCTCCATGCAGCCTTCCACATCTCAGGCTTGTGCACGCTTCGAGTCTGCCTCCATCACCAGCCCACTTAGACAGGCCTCAAGGGACTGAGGAAAGCCACAGGGAGGAAGAGTCCATGACACAGGGCAGATGAAGAGGGTCAAAGGTTGTCGGAGTCTCCCAGAGGCTGTTCTCATTTCCCTGCCTCTACATGTGCCCACGGTCCCTGGCCGGTATGCTCCTCCGTAGCGCCTCCCATGGAGCAGAACCCTATGGTTCCCACGTAGTTATCGTTAGTCTCTCTTCAGACACAACATCTAGCGTCCCTCCCGGACCCACGGCCATGCCTCTCTCTGTCTGAAGTATTTATCTCTATCTAACAGGACTGTCTATTTTACAACCCCCGAACTGGGACAGTTCCCAGGGGATGGGTTTTGCCCACGGCTAATAGCACAGCGTGATTCCCCACATGCTCAGCAGCTACACTGCTGGCGGGTCGGAGCTGCAGCGCTGGTTCAGCAGAAAGGCACGGGCCAGGGACGCCACGAGGGCACGGAGGGTGTGGGACGGGCTGCCAGCTCCCTGGGGACCCTCCCCGGGGGAGCCCCTCTGAGGAGGGAGAATGGGAAGGAAGAGGGCAAGAATGGAAGGATCTACGGGCACTTCCTGGGTTCAAATCCCAACTCTGTGACTTAAGCTCTCGGCCTGCTATGGCGTGAGTTTTCTTCTGTGACACGAGAATCTTGTAAGTCCCTAACTCAGAGGACTGGGGGGCGTGACACCCATGAAGACTCGGTGTGACACATACGAAAAGCCCTTCACCCGGGGCCGGAGGAACACTGATGCTCCTATCGTTGCTATTATTCTCACGATGCTGTGCTGCTATATTTGGTAGCTTTATGAGAGGCGGCAGCTGTGATCCGGCAGACACACTGGCGTTTCTATTCCGATCTCAGAGTGGAAGACCAACTCCTCTTTCACGAACGAACCTCTCCGGACTCTCGGTGTCAGTGAGCAGGAGAGGGACGGTGAGGACACGGAGCTGCACGAGGTGCGGAAGGGGGAGGATACTGCAGGTGCTCGTGCTGGGCAGCGGCGGGCTCAGCAGCGTCTGGGAGACAGTTCACTGGGAGGTGAAGGGCGGAGCTATGGGCTGAAAGGGGTGCACCAGGCCTGGGCAGCTGCCGACTGCAAGGGCTGCCCAACAGCAGTGGGGTCCCTCTGGAGGTGAAGGCCAGCTGTCCAGGGCACCACTCGGCATGAGTCCCCGGATGTCCGCTCAACAGCTCAGGGCTGGAAAACCCACAGGATGAGGGTCAAGAAGAGCAAAGGATGGGGCTGTGGGTGGGGGGAGTGGGGGGATCTAGGAGGATGCAGTAAATGGCTAACCACGGGGTTGGTCTGGGTAAGAGTAAATGAAGCCACAAGAGGCCAACATGGGTGCGCAGGAAGCGCCGGAAGAGACTCCGCGGCCACAAGGAAGGGAGAGAGGCAGCAAAGTCTAGGCCTCAGAGATCCCAAGCCTCGGGGAGAGCCAAGCGGTGGCCGGCCGCTCCGTGGCTGAAAAGGGCTGGAAGTGAAGGTCCCTGGTGAGGAAGGGGTCCGTGAGGCCCAGAGACAAGGAAGGTCAAGGGTCATTAGCAGAAGCAGAAGCGTGAGGCTGTGTCAGAACCACCTCGCAGAAAGATACCCCTCGTGATGTAACAGCCTGCGGGCAGTGCTGCCTGCCTTCCCTCTCCCTAAGGCCGTGACAACGGAAGGGATGGTCAGGAAGGTGGGATCATTAGGCCAAGTCCTGGGGTTGCTGTCGTCTGAGTGACTCACATTCAACTTGGCACAGGTCTCCCCAGAGGGGAAAAATTAAAGGTGTAACCAAACCCCTGGCTGAGGCCGCAGGCAAACATCTGGGACCCCAAAGCCTATGCCACAGCGTCCGGGAAGCGAGGTCCGCAGGGGTCCGGGGTGCGGGCAGAGCCACCCCGGCTCCCCCCTCCCCACCGAGAGGCGTGCTTCCTGAAGAGTAGCGCCAATGGAGCATGAGCAGTAGCAAGAAGCAGGATGCTGCCACTCAGAGATGCCGGGGCCCGTGTGAACAGGGTGGCAGACAGATGGGGACACGACATGGAGTAGGCTGGCACAGAACATACAAGCTCTGCTTCCAAACTGCCAGCTGCCAGCTACAGCTTTCCATCTGCTAGAGAGTCACAGCCTCTCCTTTAGTGTTTCACTGTTTACACAGTCCAAGTCCAAGTGCATTTGCTGACCACCCTGAGGGACGGGAGGCTGGCTTGGTGAAAAGGCCAGGGATCTCGGCCTCCAAGCTGTTTGGAAAATTCAAGTGCCTTCTCTCTGGCAGATGCCCAGGGAGCCAGAATCCACAGGTCACCGTGGAGAGTCTAAAGAGATCTCAGCTCGGCCAGTGTGGCTCAGTGGCTGAGCATCGACCTATGAACCAGGAGGTTGCAGGCTCCATCCCCGGTAGGGGTTCGTGAAGGAAGCATTACTGATGTTTCTCTCTCTCTTCCCCTCTCCCTTTCTCTCTGAAATCAATAAAAATATATACTTTTTTAAAAAAGACATCTCGGAAAAATCCAGGATGCCATGGCAAGATGGCAGATGCGGCTGCCACCAAACCAGCTCGCAGCCTTTTCTGTCTGCTCCTTCCTCCCGCCCCCATCATCCTCAGTGCTGTTCGGCATGCAGGGCCGTCGGCGGGGAAAAGGGAAGACCCATTGGCAAATTCAACAGAAAGCGGGCCTCCGCCGGCACCCCTGTTCCAATAAGGAGCCGGAGGAGCCGGAGAGGAAAGGGTGAGGTACAGAAGTGGCAAGTTCCACGTGCTCTGGCCCTCCCAGCCTTGGGCAGCTTCCTTAGGACTACCTCTGCCAGGCCTGCCACAGACGGCACGAGTCCTTCCCTTCCCTCCCCTTCCTTTCCCTCTGGGTCCAGCCTCCATCACCCACCACCCTGAGCCCAGACGGAGGGCACACAGGGATGTGGTGCCCATGGAGAGGGTCACAAAGGTGCCTGTGGCCCCCTGTCTGTCTGGCCATGGAGCAGGCTGGGACATACAGGGTCATCACCGATGACCCAGATGTGTGAGGGGCAGAGAAACGTGACAAAGGGACATAGAGCGAGCTCTTGGGCTTCTCTCCCTTCCATTAGAGAGAGCCATGGCTAGAGCATTCCTTAGAGCAGTGTTTCTCAACCTTTCTAATGCCGCAACCCTTTAATACATGTCCTCATGTTGTAGTGACCTCCAATCATAAAATTATTTTTTTGCTACTTCATAACTGTAATTTTGCTCCTGTTAATGAATCGTGATGTAAATATCTGATATGCAGGATGTCTTAGGTGACCCCTGTGAAAGGGTCATTCAACCCCCAAAGAGGTCTCGACCCACAGGTTGAGAACTGCTGCCTTAGAGTCAAGTGGCCGAAAGTCAGCCCTGATCCTCTTCTTCGGAGATTCTTTGGTGTTTCTCTTATAAGTTCCTTTTCCGTATTCACTTCCTCTCCTTCCCATCACCAGTATCCTCCCCACCCCACTGCCACCATGCCCCCAGGCCAGTAAACACAGCCCCCCCCACTCTTACATACACAACGTCTACTTGAGCTCTACAGAGCTGCCTGGGAGTCAATGAATGGCTCTCTCAGCAACCAGGGGCCTCAGGACAGCTTTTAACAGCACCCACCAAGAACAGCTCCCAGGAAAACCCATGGAGAGAGAAAAGGAGGGCTACAGGAAGAGGGGGAGGAGGAGGAGGAGGAGGAGGAGGAAGATTCCCAACTCTAATAGAAAGATTGATAAATGGAGGGTATGGGGGACAGATAAAAGATGAAGAAAGAGACATTAGCCTCGGCCTGCCATGGTTTTCCCTCTGGCTGCAGTAACCATCAGATTAGGGTTTACTCCGACCCCATTCTTCATGTCCTACCACCTCTTCCCTGAGCCTCAACTGCCTGGGGAAGATGGATGGCGGTCAAGCAGGAGGCGGCTCCGATCAAGTGCAGGGCCTGATGAGCTGGGGATTGCACACGCCCGCCTACACCTGAGGCCCGGGCCCCCCACTTCCCACTGATGAGGGTGAGGGTGGGGTGCTGCTTTCCTCCTGATTCCATGGGGGGGGGGTCGGTAATCTGCGGGGAGGCCCCTCCTCCAGCTTGCTGGCCTCTGAGCCTGGTACCTGACGCAGGTGGAAGTGGGGGAGCCAGGGTTCCCACCGCTTAGGGGATTCCCACATGTCCCCCTGCGGTGGTGGCCCTGTGAGTGTGTCTGCCCAACCGGCCAGGGCCAGGGCCGGACAGGGATGGGGTGGGCCCGAGCCAGGCAGAGGAGCACCCCTTCCTCTCAGAGCATCTGGATCCGGCTTCCCATGCCGCCGGCCTCTCTGGGGTCCTCAGAGGGAGGGGCCATGTCCCCACCCACCCATTCCCGTTCCCTGTGAAATGTAATCTCGCCGGGAACACGGATTGCATCCTTCCCTTCCTCCTTGTACAGAGCGAGGGAACGGGGCTGAAAGCTGCCCCCGCCCGGGCTGGTTTTCCTTTTCTCCGGAGCCATGACCAGGCAGGACACTGCCAGGCAGCTGGCCATCGATGGAGGTGGTTGGGGGGGAAGAGGGGGTGCTCCATCTCCAAGACCCACATCAGGCTGAAGCGCCCTTTGCTTTCTGTTGTTGTTTTCCATTCTCCTTCCTTCCTTTTCTTTCACGGCTTTAGCTGCAGGGAGGCGAGGCAGCCAAGAGCGCCAGGTCATCCGGAAACAACGCCGTTTATTCCGCGGCAACGCGGTGAACGCACCATCTGAGGGGCGCCGGCGTGTTTGGGAAATGCGGGGCGGTGGTGGCCGGAGGGCCGAGGAGGGTGGGCACTTGGAAGCTGAGAGGCCTGGCAGCCTGGCCGCAGGACGGGGCAGCTGATGAGGCTGCCAGGCGGGGAGCAGGAAGCCACAGATGGACAACGCCAGAGCTAGAACGTTCCGTTTCCTGGCAGCCTCGCTGCAGCCCAGGCAGGACGGCGCACGTTGAGAGGAGGAGAAGGCAAGCCTTGATTGAAGCACCCACCACTGGCTGCCTCAGCCCTCCCGCCAGCCGGCCCTTCCTCCCATAGACAGAGGGGAAGCTGGCCGCTCTGGGTGACACTATTCCCAAAGCCACGAGGCCTCGCAGCAGGGAGACCTGGGGCCGCGGGTGAATTCCCAACGGAAACGGGTCCAGGGGAGAAGCCTCCCAGGCCCCGGGGCAGAGGGGCCTGTCGCTGCTGCTCAGGAATGTGAGCACCACATGCCTGACCCCCACGGAGCGTGCCTGCTACCCCCACGGGCAGAGTTCCCAGGAGAGCCCGCTTCCTGCTCCACGCGAGGGAGACGGAGGCTCTGAGCTTCCGCGGGGCCTGGCCACCGGCTGGCGCACAGGACCAGGGGCTCTCCTCGGGGAACGCTGGCTCCTGTCCGGCCGACCGAGTCCGGGGCTGGCTGTCCCACTCGGTTCATTTGCCGCCACTGGGACGATTCTCAGCAAGGATGCTTCAGTGGCTGGCAGTTCACATGGCCAGAGGCCCGGCACTGTCACCTTCCGCTTGCAGTCTGATGGACCAAGAGCCCCGGGTGGGCCCCAGGAGAGTCCCGAGCCCCTGTCTGTCCTTAAGGAATCCCTCCATCCCCTTCTTAAAAGTGACCAAAGGGAGAAAGTCCCCCCTCTCTCAAAGTCCCCCCCTTACCAGCTGGAATTTCTCTTGCTTCAATCTTGTGACTCAGTGGCGAGAGCGGTCGCTATCGCTCATAGGCAATAAAGCAGGGGACCCTGAGCACCTGTGGGGGTCACAGGAGAATCCCAGTGTTGCTCTCGGCCGCGTGCCCTTGGACAAATCCCTCGGGCCCCTGATGGTTCAGCTACAAATAAGGGCCGGTCACACCTATTTCCTACAAGGCAACGTTCGCCCCGCACACGCTCGGCGTTCGGTGCAGGGAGGAGCTAGCTTTGCTGGCAGCGGCAGTGCTTTTGTTGTTCTTGCACGAGGAGCATCATGAGGCAGATTAAGGGGGATTCCCGCCACAGAGTCCCTCCTGACTCGGCGCTGCACCCTCCATTAACCTCTAATGCTTCACGTGCGCCTCCTTCCCTCCCTCATTTGGGGCTCCGAGGATTCCGATAGCAGTGTCTGATGCCTCCCATCTGCTGAGACCCACCCTGAGGCTGGGAGGCACGGGGGAGACAGACAGGCCCTGATCCTCACGGAGCTTCGGGAGGGAGCTGGATGCCGAACAGCCGGCACACACCCCACGCACACCCCACGCACACCCCACGTGAAACTGGATACAGGCCCCGGTGGGGAGGACGGAGCGGCCCCCGTGGAAATCGCAGCGGGACCTGACATGGTCTTGGGTTTGCAAGGCTTTCCAGGGTAAAACTGCACTTCTCCCGGGAGACCCTGAGCTTCTCGGGGGCAGGCAAGGTGCATTTCCAGGCCCAGCAGGGTCCCAGCGGACACTGACCCTGTACCGAGGGGGGCTGCCTTCAGCAGGAAATGGGTGGAGGGGTGGGAACACTGTTGCCCCCTTTCCGTCACGCCTTGACTCGGCCCTTGACTCTCAGACCCGGCTCCGTTCACTGCGATCCAGCCTGCACTTTCTCTGCTTCTCCCATCACCTGGACCCCCCCTAAGGCGACGTCTCCCTTCCCGGCTGCCTGCCCTGAAAGGCCTCCCGCGGTGCTATTTCCTCTCAACCACCCGCACACACAGCCAACACTCTCCCCTGCCCGCCCGCCCGCTCCCCACACTCGCCCTCACCTCAGACTTGTCTCCGCTGCATCCGAGGGGAGTTTCAAAAGGGAAAGCCACGTGCGACAGAAAACCCCAAGAAACCTGAGGCCTTGGAGAGGCGGGAAGCTTCTCCGAGAAGGGCTGAGGCCTGACTCGCTCCCCGGACTGCATGGCCTCTGGCGGGGACGCTGGCTCTCTGTCTCCCAGCGCACTGAGCACATGGGGGGACTCGGCAAATCGTAAACGACGCCAGGAAGGCGGAGGAGAACACTCGCAGCGGCCACCCTCCTGCCCACGAAGCGGGGTGTGGCCCACGGGCAGCCCGGTCTCCCCACCCCCGGGAAGCAGAGCCCTGGCTGGGCCCTCCACTCGGTCAAGGACCCTGGTGTAAAGCAGGTGGACCTCCTTCCCGGACCCGGAACTCGGAAACACTGGCCCCGACAACCACACGGCACGGCCGACAGCGGACGGACAGGCTGCCAAGGGAAAGGCGGATGGGGGCCCACAGACCACGGGGCCCCGGGGGAGCCAGCTAAGCAGTCCCAAGAGCCCGGAAAAAGGCTGAGAGGACAGCGACCCCAGCCCCAGGCTGTGCCTTTGCGAACAGACAGGAAGCAGGTTCCGCAGGTGGACGGAGCTGAGATCCGCAAGGTGTCGAAGTCATGACCTTGAACGGGTGGACCCCCGAACACCTCGGAGCCGCGGTCTGCCATCGAGACAGGGGGCCCAGTGGCTGTGGGTGCCAATCGCCACTCTACTCCCCGGGGGGAGGGGGGGGAGTTACCTGTCTGCAGCCAGGCAGGTAGTCCCTGCTCTCAGGCAGCTCCCAGGAAGAGGAAACCCAGGAACAGCCCGCCTGGCCAGCCGTGGCCGGCACGACATGACCCGTGAGGCAGGGTCGGGGGCAGCAGGGTCAGAGACGGCCTCTGTAATCATGTCACTCAGGACAGGGACCTGAGCGCAGCGAGGAGGCCCGGGGAGCGACCTTCTGGCAGGGGGCGCAGGTCCCGGGAGAAGACGCTCTCGGTCTGCCTGAGGGACAGCGGGCGGGCGGACCGGGGAGGAGCCAGAGGTGAGGATGTGTGGGTGTGGGCTCTCTCCTGCCTGAGATGGGACTCCAGTGGGGCTGGAGGAGAGGGGACAGGGACGCCGTGCGTCCCCGCAGGGCCCTCGGCCGCCGGGTGAACATTCTGGGGCAGGGAGCACACGTGGGCAGCAGGGGCGGTGGCTGGCGAGGCTGTGGAGCAAGAATGGAAGGTGTGGGAGCCGGTGGAGGTGCTGGGGAACGGTGAGACTCACGACACCATCTGGGGCAACAGAAGAGGACAGGGTTCGATGAGCAGGGAGCGTCAGAGATGCCCAGGACTCGCCCCTGAGCGAGGCCGGCACCTGGCACAGAGCAGGTGCTTAGGATACATCAGGGCCTTGCCCCCTCCCGGACCCCACCTGGCAGCATCCCCGATGCTAAAGGAGAGCGACAGCCTGGGGAAGAGGCACAGAGAGGAAACACGGGCAGAGCCACATCACCAAGAAATCCTGTCCCCAGGAGCCCTCGGCTCACAGCTGAAAGGAGAGCAGACATGAGGGTCTGACCAGCTGACAGAGGGATCGTTAGGGGCAAGGAAACTCTAGCACAAAACTCTCAAAGCGTCTAATTCTGTTTTTAATTACAGAAGTGGCACGCATTCAGTGGGCAAGCCATTTGACCCCAAAATCCCACTTACAGGAAGTGACAGAAGTCTGCAGAAATTTAAGGAAAGGATGCTCTAAAAGCATTATCAACAAGGGAAAACTGGAAACAAACTAGATTTCAAATACGTAAGGATGCATTAAACCAGTGGTTCTCAACCTTTCTAATGCTGCGGCCCTTTAATACAGCTCCTCATGTGGTGGTGACCCCCAACCATACAATGATTTTCGTTGCTACTTCATCACTGTAATTTTGCTTCTGTTAATGAATCGTCATGTTTTTTTGTGTGTTTTTTTTTTTTCATTCTGGGAATTGCCTGTTCCTGCCTTTTGTTTATCTCCTGCGTGCTGATTTCTGAGAGCTTGTTAGGCCCAAAGGCAGTTTATAAGGAAAGGTTAAAAAAGCCACCGGGAGCCTGAGCGCCAACCATCACTGACACAAATTCCCTCAGGGTTTGGCTGAACCCCTTGAAGGTGTGGCTCTTCCAACCTCAGGGCCAAGGGCCCCCAGCGGGTGAAGAGAGGGGCCGGGAACCAGAGCCACAGAGACGGCAGCCAGTCCCAGGCCTGGGCTGCCCAGGTGGAGGGCGCTCCTTGAGGAGCGAGCCTGGCACCGGTGGCCCCAGGATGGCAGGCGCCAGGCATCTCGGTTGGAAAGTGGGCACACACAGTACCACTGGCATCGATGGCCCCACCTTTCGAGGTAAAAAAAAACAAAAACACAACCAATGACTCGCTGTCTCTCAAGAAGAAGAGCGTCAGCCGGTGGCCGCTGGTCTCTGAGAGAGTGGCCGTGTTTGGCTCTCCTGCCTCCGCCCGGAACCGAAAGGCTGGGATGAATTAATCGGGAGGGGGATTATGCACAGAGCTGCACACAGCTCACTTCTCGCCCTGACTGGCAGCTGCCCGGGTTGGAAAGAAAACTGTTTTCCCAAAGAGCATTGCCATCTCCCTGTGCACAGTGTGCCTGGCCTGGCGGAGCTCCAAGCCGCACATGTGGACCGAAGCAAGGAGGCACCAGGCCTGGATGCGGTGACAGGGCACAGGCTCCGGAGGGGGAGAAGGGTGGGCTGGGGTAGGAGAGGTCACCCCCCCGCCTGGCTGCCCCTGCTTCTGTCCGGCCCTAACTCTCCAACGGCTGCCAGCTTCGTCCAGGCCACATTCCTCTCCCACCCAGCCACGGTGTTTCCTAACCAGCACCAGACCCGCCGGCCCGGCCCAGCTCATCCCACGTCTCCACCAACCTTCCCACCGCCCGGGACACGTGCGGCCCTTTCTGGAAGCCTGGCGCGGGCGGAGGACGCGCCGTCTCTGCATGCCTCCCACACGCCAAGTCCCTCTGAATCTGAGAGGTGGGGGGCTGAGGGCTGGGAAGGCAGGGCCTCCCTTTCTTTTTTTTCTTTTTTCTTTTTAAATATATTTTATTGATTTTTTACAGAGAGGAAGGGAGAGAGATAGAAAGTCAGAAACACCGATGAGAGAGAGACATGAATCAGCCGCCTCCTGCACATCCCACAGTGGAGATGTGCCCGCAAGCAAGGTACATGCCCCCAACCGGAATTGAACCTGGGACCTTTCAGTCCACAAGCCAACGCTCTATTCACGGAGCCAAACTGGTCTTGGCAAGGGGCTCCCTTTCCCCAGAGCGCAGAGCACCCCCGCCCCAGTCCGGTGACTCAGGATGCTGCAGACAGGGGGAGGGGCGGGCCCTCTGGACACGGTGGCGGGAAGTGCCTTAGGCCCACTTGTTCTTCACGCTGCAACCCCCACGGGGCCCACCCATGGCCTCATTCTGGTTTGACCTTTGTGACGGGGCTGGGGCTACTCAGCCAGAGCCCGTGGGGCACCCTCAGCTCCACCAAGCCTGGGCCTTGCTCCAGTGGCTCTGCTCTCAGCCCTGCGCCAACACCTCCCAACCCAGGATCCATCGCTACGGTGGGGCCCCGGACATCAGAGGGGGGCGGAGGGAAAAGGTCACAGATCGGATGCAGGCAATGACAAGGGTAAAACCCACAGATCTTGCACACACCGCTCAGGACACGGCTGCAGAGGTGCTGGCCTGTGTGCCGCCAGCCCCACCCACACGCACATTTCCCGAGTCCCTCGCCCTCCCCGGGCCTCCTCCCGGCCACCGCCAGGAGTGACCGAGGCTTGATTGCCATCAGCGCTAATTAGGTTTGTGTGTTTCTGGACCTCATGGAGATGGAATCACACAGCATGTTCTCCTTTGTGTCTGGCTTCTCTCACTCAGCTTCAGGTCCGTGAGATGTTTATTAAGTTCGCTGCTGGCACTTAAGGGCCAAAGAATGTACAGACCCGCCTCCGGAGCACGGCCTGTGCTCCCGGGAGACCTTCGAGTCCCCCCGGGAGAGGGACAGGGTCGGGGGGATTACTGGGGGCAGCGAGTCCCCTCGGGTTCATATGGGGCAGCTCTGGCTTTGCCTGTTTTGCACTGCGGGCTGGACTGCAGGGTTCTCGGTCAAACAACACCAGCCCAGTTACAGGAGCTGCTGTGTGTCTCTGCTCCTCGGTCAAAACTAGAGAGGGCAGTCAAAAACGCCGAGGCGAACCCCTTGGGGCAACTGGACGATTCCGGGCGGAAGAGAGCGTGCCCCTCCCTCAGGTTTCCTCAATCCCGGCAGGAGACCAGAAGGCCAGGCAGCCCTCACCCTTTTGTGACAGCAAGCACGGCGTCCTGGGGACCCAAGACAGAAGTGGGCAACCCTGAGCACCCGCCCCCACTCCAGGACATCAGGGGCAGCGTTTCCAACAGCCACACCTGAACAACAACAGGTGCGTCTGCTTCGAAGAAGGAACAGGACAGGATGCGCAACACGAACAGGTCAGAGCCAAGGGGTGGGCGGGGTATCTCCCTCTGCGGCTCATGTCAATTTCTCTTCCCTCCACGGGGCCACGGTCTGGGCGGGAGTGAGACCCTGGCCTGGTCCCCTCTTTGGAGGCACGGGGGAGATGTGTGGAGAACAATCCAGTTAACAGCTAACGGGCTACAGGCCTGAGGAGTCAAAAGAACCAACCTAGCCTGGATGGCATGGCTCACTGGCTGAGTGTCAAGGTTCAATTCCTGGGTCGCAGGCTCGATCCTCAGTAGGGGGCATGCACGAGGCAGCCGATCCATGATTCTCTCTCATCGTTGATGTTTCTCTCTCCCTCTCCCTTCCTCTCTGAAATCAGTAACAATAAAAACAAAAATAAAAGCCCCAACCTAAGGCTTGCCAGTCCCTGCCCTGGCTGAGAGCCCCAGTGCTGGACGAGAGGGCAGGTGAGGCGGGGAGCTGGGTGAGGCCCCCCTGCTCCTCCCCTAACAGCCTCCGACTCTGGCCCAGGCCTTGGCAGAGACAGACACACATTCTGACGAGCGCTCTTCCCCTAATTGTGAAGCCCCTGCGGACTGCAAGGGAAATTCAATCCATATGTCCCTGATTCATTTATACTTAACTCATCAACATGTTGTTTTGTAAGAGCCATTTCGCGTCCAAGTGCCTTTTTTTAAAAAAAAAAAAAAAAAAAAAAAAAGGTCTTAAAACCCTGGGTGTTTTTTTTTCCTCTGAAACAGGAAATCATTCTGTGCCAAGAGAACAGGAACTTGAACCCTGAGAGGTTGAAACTGGGTTCAAAGCTCCTGCTTCCCCTGAGACCCCAACCAACGAGAAGGGGCTTCCACTGCCCCTGGCTCCCTGAGCCACGCCGGAGCCAGAGCCGGGACGCAGCCAGCGTGGGCCCGGGGAGCCAGGAGAGGAGGCAGGGCTGGGCCCGGGCAGCACCAGGCGCTCCGTTCACAGCCAGGTCCCTGCTCTGGGAGCCGCAGAGGCCCGAGGGCTGGGGCGGGAGAGCGCGGGCCAGGCGTTCCGTTCTGCTTCAGTAGATGGAGCGGCTTGACTCAAACCCGAAACCCTTCAAGCAGGTTCCTCAAGAGGCGGCCTGGGGCCCTGGTCTGACAGCACAGCCCTGGGCTTCGGCCGGGTGTCTGCAAGGACAGGGAACTGGGGAAGGCCAGACCCGGTGGATGGAAAGAGGACGCGCTGCTGTGCCTTCCCGCCCGGCCCGCCCCCTCGCCTTCACAGAGATGCCCCCTGCTCTCTGCCCCGCGGAGCCACGGTTCTCACGGTGCCAGCGAAGGAGAAGGCCGGTCGCCTTCCAATGCCAGCAGAGGCCCGGAGGAGGGTGCCGGAGCGGGGAGCCGCTGTGAGCTCTGGTTGGCGCATGGTCCCGACAAAGGGACCCCAGAACCAGCAGCGCACACAGGTCCCAGTGCGGGGATACACACTGTGTGACTCGTAGCTAGAGCCTTGGCCTGCGCACCCAAGGGTCGAGAGTTCGAGTCCTGCTCAAGGGAACATTCCTGGGTTGCAGGTTCGCTCCCTGGCCCTGGTCGGGGCATGTGTGGGAGGCAACCCATTGATGTGTCTAGCTCACATCAATGTTTCTCTCTCTCTCTCTTTCTCTCTCTACTACCCACCCCCTCTGCTTCTCTCTCCCCCGCCCTCTTGGCCCTTCCTCCCTCCCTTCCACTCTAACAGCAAAATATCCTCGGGTGAGGATAAAACAAATAACCTGCTGCTTACTTCCAAACTCTTCTCTTCTTACCCGAGAAACAGGCTTATCGTGAAACATCCCGAGATGAGGGATACAGCCTTCGGAGGCAAGAACGCCACCGCCAGAGAAGAGCCGTTCAGATCATCGATATCCCCTATCGCCGCCAGAGTGGAAAGCGCAGGCACGGAGGGGAGAGACCGCCACGAACACCGGCTCCTGTGTGAGGGCGGGGCAGCCTCGGAATGATGGGCAGCCCACGGGGGCCAGTGTTTATGGTTCGGGAGACTGGCAACGTGGCTCCTGCCCTGGAGGGCCCTGAGTGGAGCTGGCGAAGAATGCGGGCATTAGAGGGGCCCGACCCTGGCTCCCCGCCTTCCAGCTGTGCGACCCGAGGATGTGCCTCGCTCCTCTCATTCCCCGTGGCTCCATGTATGAACTGAGCGGGATCGATCACTGCCTGGGAGAGTTACTATGCCCGAGCTCCACGACCTGAGAAATCGGTCGGTGACCGAGGGCCTTAAACACTCTTCTGTACTTCACCCAACCGCCCCTCTGCTACAACTGTAGCCCGGGCAGCGATCGGAGATGCACACACGGAGGTCTGCGTACGGTGACGTCCGTCAGCGCGGTTTTGAAATAGTGGATCACTGGGAATAATCTACATCTCCAATGTGGAAGATTAATGACATTATGGTGCATCCAAATGAGGTAATACCGTTCAACCATTCAAGAACATGTTGTTGAGGACCATTTACAGACACGGGGGGGGGGAGGAGAGGGGGGACACCCACCTGTGGACCCTGAGGGAGAGGCTCAGCGGAGGAGCTAGCATGGCCGGCACTGGACTGGGGGAATGCCGATCCCTCGCCCCCCCGCCTCCCCACCCACCTGAGGCCAGACAACCCAGCTCCTCCCCACGGGCTCCTGGCCTCTGCTGAGCCACAGCCTCAGCGAGCGCCCTGAGGGGGGCTGTCCAGATGCCGCTGTGAGCAGCTCTGGGCTGGGTCCATGGAGAAGGGAAGGAGAACGGCCTGGTCCTGCCAGAGGGAGTCCCGGTCTGTGGGAGAAGATACACACATGAGCGACTAGCACGCCAATGACGGGGCCCCCGAGAGAGCGACTGTGATGTGGGAACCCGTGGCATGGCCAGGGACAGGGGAGCTGAGATAAAGGCTCCCCCAGAGGCAGTGGGGGGTGTGGATGGCGGCCACCAGAGGCGCAGAGGCCTCCTCGGGGTGTGCCTTGCTCCCCTGACGTCCTGCTGCTTAGTTCCAACTCAAACGAACGGGGATGCAGATGCAGGCAGACCGAGTCAGCAGGAATGTTCTCAGGCACTTGATTTTTTTTTTTTTTTACCAAGAAAATTGACTTCACCTCTCCAAAAATAATTACTCAAAGCTGAAAGAATAGAACTGGGATTTTTTTTGTTGTTGTTTCTCGCTGGTTCATTGAAGGAAAGAAGAGAGATAATGCCTGAGATGCCGCAATAATGAAATGGCGAGGAGTGATCTCCTCGTTATCATTCCTTTATTTCACATCCCATTGTTTGAAAAGCTCCCTTCCAGGGGCTTGTTTTGATGGAAATTGTATTCGACGTGACATCGTCAAAAAGCCGCCTTTCCTTGTTCGGCTGGATGTGGTTTTAATGTTTTTGTTAACTAGGAAACCATTAGGAGATGATATTAATAAGGATGCGGGGAGTATGCAGACCTGCGGCACCATGAACACGGGGTCCCGCCGCCCGCTCTCAGGAAGAGCGCCACACCAACGCTCTGGGTGGCCCTCGCCGGCCGGCTGCCCGTCCCCGCTCTCGCCAGCGAGCACTACTCTCCTGAGTTTTGTGTGCTACGCCCTTGCATTTTCTTCACGTTTTCCCTCTGTGTCTGCATCCTTAAACCATCCTGCAAGTTTTTGAACTTTGTATTATTGGAATCCTGCTGAAATCTGTTTTTGTTTTTTTTTAAACTTAAATGTTACTTCTCTGACATTTATGTCACTGTGCGTGTCTGCGATTGATTCATTATTGCCGGAGTGCAGCATCCCGTTGTCTCAATAGATAAACATTTGGTTTCTGCTGCTGCTGTCGCTCATGAATAAATATGAGTTTCCAGGAGAAGGAAAAGGCATGGGGGAATGTTGGTGGCATATTAGGAGGAAGGAGGGGCTTACAAAACTAGCGGGTCACCTGAGCGCAGGGCTCCTTGGAGGAATTAGAGAAAGATGCTCTCCCGCCCCCCTCCCCCCGCTGTACCCCGACTCCATCTCCAGCCCCAATACCTTGCCCTTGAGCAGGTCATGACCTGCACGCCTGGACCAGAACCATAGGACGAGTGTGGTCCCTTCTAAAGCACACGTCAGCTCATGTCCCTTCCCCC
>PVJN01015555.1:0-44147 GCA_004026805.1 Lasiurus borealis | reverse complement strand
CCAAAATAGAACCTGGGACCCTTCAGTCCACAGACCAATGCTCTATCCACTGAGCATAACTGGCTAGGGCTGTTACTCACTCTTAAAAGAGTACCTACTATGTGCCAGGCCCTGAGGATGTATCCAGGAAACAGAGATATTAAAGGCACAAAAGTGATTTACAGGAAATAGTAGTGATTAAATACTATCAAGGAGACCTAGCTGGGGATTGGGAACAAATGGAGCTGGAGTTGAGGAAGGCTCCCTGAGCAACATTTACCAGCATCACTGTTTCCACGCGATAGTCTCACCCAAAGAGGAAGCTGCCGCTTTGGTGGCTGCCACACCTTGCCACTCAGGAGAGTTTCGCGCTGTGATCTTTGCAAGTCAGGAAGTGAAAGGGGCCGGGGGATTTTAAATGTGTCTGACCGTCACCATCTGGAGACTGAGTAGCAGAAGTTTCAAAGCCACAGGTTTTGAGGACAGCCAGACGGAGGTCTGAAACCCAGCCCTGTCACTAACCAGCGTGTGACTTTAGGCAAGCCATGTGACCTCTCAGAGTCTCACTTGTTAACAGGGGCTATTAATACCTCCTCCCAGGGATTGATGGGAGAATTAAATACCATGACAGAGGTAAAGTGTACTCCCTACCACATCACCAAGTCTCAACAAATAGTAACGCTGCTGGATGCTGTTTTAGCTAAAGAGAGCTCAATAGAGATGTGTCCATCTTATTCCAGAAGAGACTTATCATCAGTATTTGAGATGCTGGGAAGAAACTAACCAGCACACTGAGGACAGGTGTCATGCCTATGTCTGGGGAACTGGCTGAGATCTTCTTGGACCTGCATCCAAAGTGATTTTTTTCTTTAAGGTTTTGAGAGATGCAACTTACCCAAGTTTGTGGTCACAAAATGTCCTTTTATACAGGCTGGGGCAAAGGTGGGTTTACAGTTGTTCATATGGAAAATCCTATATAATAAAAGGCTAATATGCAAACAGAATGAATGGCAGAACGACTAGTTGCAATGACACACATTGACCACCCGGGGGCAGATGTTCCGCAGGAGCTGCCCCCTGGTGGTCACTGCACTAACAAAGGGAAACACCACTCAGCCAGAAGCCGGGATCACGGCTGGTGAGCGCAGTGGCGGTGGCAGGAGCCTCTCCTTCCTCCGAAGCAGTATAAGGATGTCCCACTGACAGCTTAGGCCCAGCAGGGAGCAGGCCTAAGCCCCTAGTCCGACATCCCCTGTGGGCTCTCAGACTGCGAGAAGGCACAGGCCGGGCTGAGGGAACCGACCCCTCCCCCCAACCAATGCACGATGTGGTGCACCAGGCCTCTTGTAATACACTAATCAATAACAATACAAGAATAAACTCTGTGCCGAAACCGGTTTGACTCAGTGGATAGAGCATTGGCCTGAGGACTGAAAGGTCCCAGGTTCAATTCCGGTCAAGGGCATGTACCTTGGTGGCGAGCACATCTCCAGTAGGGGGCGTGCAGGAGGCAGCTGATCGATGTTTCTCTCTCATCGATGTTTCTAACTCTTTATCTCTCTCCCTTCCTCTCTCTAAAAAAATCAATAATATATATATATTTTTAAAAAAGAATAAACTCTGTGTTTTGCCTACTCACAACTGCAAACCGACTTTTGCCCAAGGCATGGTGCACCAAGGCATCCAGACACACAGTTTCCCGACTCAAAATGATGGGGTGGCAGGAAAGGGGAAACGATCGAAATGAGAGGTGCCACACGCAGACCCACATCACACCAGCAGAGCAGTGGAGCCCGCACCGCAGAAATGCTCCCCGCCCAGCGGGACCCTGGGTCTCGAAGAGCTGCAGTGGCTTAAACGACGTTGTAATCAAGTGAGAGCTGGAGCTGCTCTATCCACTGAGCGTAACTGGCTAGGGCTGTTACTCTTAAAAGCCATCAGTCGAATGACAAGGGTACAGGCAAGGAAAGCAACGTATCGAAAAGCCAGCAAACCAACAAGAGGGCAGACTGGCGTCCCTAAGAAGCTTCTTGAGAGAGTACAGAATGTAGACTGTTTTATGTCAGGGAAAGGAAGGGGAGGGGAGGACTTTGAGCTCAGAAGGTGATTGTCACCACAGACATCTGGACCTTAGGGAAGGTCCGAGAAGATTGTGAAACTCCTTTGCATTGGCCAACTCACTGTGGCCGCCGGTCATGAGGTTCCTACCCATCTTTAAATAACTCACAGCTGAGAAGCCTTCAGTGATGAGCACACCTGCTACGTGCAGGACTAGGGCGTTACTAATGGACATGTTATGGGAACCGGGCAGGCTCGAGCCAGAGGGAGTCAGAAAGACGGATTACTTCATTCTATGACAAAGTCAGACTTTCAGCAGAAATTCCAAGAAACTTAAGAGTGTGCCTGCCCCACGAGGCCCCGTGCCTTCCCTTTGAGTCTGACCATCCCCTGTGCACCCCTGTCAGGAAGTCCCGATTGGGCTGAAGGCATGATGCTGAAATTTCGGAATGTTTGCACCCAGGGCCGAACTCAGGGCAACTTGGGGATCCAGTAAGCTCTGTGAAAATGCATCTGCTGTCCCTAGAGCTGCTGGGACCCAAGGGAGAGCCAGCACCTGCCACAGATACTGCTCTTGGCTGCCCGCAAGTCTCGACCCTGTTCGGGGCTTGGTCACAGCTGCGCTGTGGTCACGGGGCCACCGCAGAGGCAGTGTGGGACCAGAGTCAGGCACCTGCAGAAGCTCTCTGGGCGCCTCAGCGGGGGAGGCCCCCAGCTAGTTCCGCTCAGTGGAGAGAGTGTCTGACTGGGGACATCAGTATTTCTCTCTGTCTTCCCCTCTCTCTAAAAATCAGTGAAAAAATATCCCCAGGGAAGATTTTTTTTAAAAAGAAGAAGAGCTGAGACTGGTTTGGTTCAGTGGATAGAGCATCGGCCTGTGGACTGAAGGGGCCCATGTACCTTGCTTGTGGGCACAACTCCAGTGGGGGGCGTGCAGGAGGCAGCTGATGGATGTCTCTCTCTCATCGATGTTTCTGACTTTCTATCGTTCTCCCTTCCTCTCTGAAAAAATTCAATAAAATATATATATATAAAAGAAGGAGAAGAAGAAGAGGAGGAGGAGAAGGAGGAGGAGGAGGAGGAAGAGGAGGAAAAGGAGGTGGAGGAGGAGAAGAGGCGGCAATGCCTCCTTTAAGAGTTGTGAAAGAGAGAAAAGAATAGATTTAATAAAGGAGAGCTATGATTATTTTTAGAATAAAAGTGACTTTTTGTTGTTGTTGAAAAAGCAACACATAAACCATTGAAAATGTATAAAATAAACATAAGCAGAAAGAAGACATTTCAAAAAATCCTCATCGGCCCTACCAGGTTTGGCTCTGCGGATAGAGCATCGGCCTGCAGACTAAAGGGTCCCAGGTTCAATTCTGGTCAAGGGCACATGCCAGGTTGGGGGCTCTCGATCCTCCCCAGTAGGGGGCGTGCAGGAGGCAGCCAATCAATGACTCACTCTCATTATTGATGTTTCTATCTCTCTCTCCCTCTTCCTTCTTCTCTGAAATTAATAAAAATATATTTAAAAAAATAATAAGTCCTCATCACCCAGAGATAACAACCACTAACATATTGGAGTATACTCGCTCAGAGCTGTTACTCATGCCTACAGACGCACTTTTTTTTTTAATGGGCCCATATTTTGGTGGTACTATAACCGGACAACCAATGGGTCCGGGCTGCCTGTCACTGCTTCAGCCAATTAAGCAGAGACAGGGTTGAATCATATATGAGCGTTTATTCCAATAATGCCGGCAGAATGGGAGAGCAGAAGGTCATCCACAAACATCTGCTCTGCCTCTGCCCATACCCCAGCGGCTGATACAGGGTAGGACAAAGATGACGTGGGAAAGTAGGAATTGCAGGCATGGGGAAGTAGGCCCAGGATAATCATTACAGGTTACAAATCACATAGGCGGGGAGAGTGGGGGAGGGTTCACAGAGGATGGGTGCCTCTGGGCGTCCCGGGACCAGGTTACAGGCAATAGGGGCTGGGGGTTGTAAAGAGCAGATGCCTCTGGGACTCAGTTGTTTCAACCAAGAGGTTGTAACTCTTTCCATCATGCTAGGCAGTTCTCAGACTCCCAGCCAGGTTAGAATGTGCTTTCTTTAGTCAGAACAAAACCATCACGGTTAACAGAGCAGTATGAGCTAGAGAAACCAAGATGGCGGCATAGGTGAACATCTAAAGTGCTGCCTCGCACAACAATTTCAAAACTACAGCTAAAAGACAGAACGGACACCATCTGGAACCACAGGAAAGCTGGCCGAGTGGAAACTCTACAACTAGAACAAAAGAGAGGGGCTCATGGAGACTCAGAGGAGCCACAAAAAGCTGAGGTATGGAGACATGGGTGTGGAGAGAGCAGGCGGCAGAGTGCCTGGCTGGCTTTCTCTGGCGGGATGGAGGAGACTCCCAACCGCACTGAACCCCTTATCTACCTACGGCATTGAACCCCAGTTCCAGGTGAGACTCATACGGGGGAGTCTGGACTGTGAAAAGGGAGGAGTGCACGGACATTTAGGGGAGCCGCAAAAGGGCAGCGGTCTGGGGTACACACATCACCACGCACAGAAGACAGACTGCTGATTGTGCTGCTGGCTCCCAACTGCACCACTTCTAACTGTACTGAACCCCAGTTTCGAGTGAGACTCTGGGGACTCAGACTCATACAGGCCCCGGAGCTCAAGGGAACTGGAAAGGCAGAGATTTAGAGGCACTCACATGCGTGTGCACAGAGACAGCTGCAGCGATTACCGAGAGACATTTGAGACCCAGGGGCCGCATAGGACAGGGCTTCCTGGAAGCCAAGGCCATCTGCTAAGCCCTGAGAGTCCACCCCATTCAAGCTCAACAGAGAGGCTTTTGCAGTTTTGCAAGTCTTGTATCATAAGGCTGATTCCAACACAGAAGTTCTCCCGGCATAGTGAAAATGCGGAGACAAAGAAACAGATCACAAAAGAAAGAAATGGAGTTAAACAAATGGCTGGATATAGAGTTCAAAACCACAGTTATAAGGTTTTTCAAGAATTTCCTAGAAAAGATGGATAAATTCAGCGAGACCCAAGAGGAGATGAAAAAGGACCAACTAAAAATTAAACATACACTAATTGAAATGAAAAATATTATAGAGACCTAACAGCAGACTAGAGGAACGCAGGAATCAAGTCAAAGATTTGAAATACAAAGAAGCAGAAAACACTCAACTGGAAAAGCAAGAAGAAAAAAGAATCCAAAAATGTGAAGATAATGTAAGGAGCTTCTGGGACAACTTCAAGTGTACCAACATCAGAATTATGGGGGTGCCAGAGAAGAGAGAGAGCAAGATACCAAAAACCTATTTGAAGAAATAATGACTGAAAATTTCCCCCACCTGGTGAAAGAAATAGACTTTTGAGTCCAGGAAGCGCATGGAACCCCAAACAAGAGGAATCCAAAGAGGACCACATCAAGACACATCATAATTAAAAGGCCAAGAGCAAAAGACAAAGAGAGAATATTAAAAGCAGCAAGAGAAAAACAGTTCATTACCTACAAGGGAGTACCCATACGATTGTCAGCTGATTTCTCAACAGAAACTATGCAGGCCGGACGGAGTGTCAAGAAATATTCAACGTGAGGAATAGCAAGAACCTACAACCAAGATTACTCTACCTAGCAAAGCTGTCATTCAGAACTGAAGGTCAGATATAGAGCTTCACAGATAAGAAAAAGCTAAAGGAGTTCATCACCACCAAACCAGTATTATATGAAATGCGGAAAGGTACTCTTTAAGAAGGGAAAGAAGAAAAAGGTAAAGATAAAAATTGTGAACAACAAATACATATCTATCAACAAGTGAATCTAAAAATCAAGTGAATTAAAAATCTGATGAACAGAATAAACTGGGGAATATAATAAAATCAGGGGCATAGAAAGGGAGTGGCCTGAAAATTTCAGGGGGAAAGGGGTGAGGGGGGTGCAGGGAGAGACTGGACAAAAATCAGACACCTATGGATGAGGACAATGCAGGGGGAGGTAAGGGTAGAGGGAGGGGTGGGAGCCGGATGGAGGGGAGCTTTGGAGGGAAGAGAAACAAATGTAATAATCTGAACCATAAATATGTATTAAATAAAAATAAGACTGAGCAGGATGAATATTTCTTATAACTAATAGCTAGTTCCCAATATTACGTTTCTGCCCTAACAGTACTTGCTCCTGAGGGACTGTATCGTGCAATCCCCAGTCTGCCCAGCGCTGGCCGGGCAGCAAGCTTTGCATTGACCGTCTGCCTCCCGGGCAGTTCCTCCCGGGGAGGGTGCCTATGGGCTCTGGAGGGCGCCACGCCCGCGGGAAGAATTCGGGGAGCAGCGGGGCCAACCCCTGGATTCTGGGCAGGCCGGGGAGACAACCATAACGCGTTACGTGCTGGGCTCAGAGTCGGCCCAGAAAACGCGCTCACATCCCGCCGCGGTGCGCGGGGCGAGGCTGGCTGCCCCCGGCCTGACCTCTCTCTCCCCGGTCCCGCTAAACGCCTGGTCCCGGGATTCCTGCCGCCGATCATTGCTGATTACAACGCACGTTTCCCTCCCGCACACCCCGCTGTGCGGCCCCCGCGCCCCCGCTCCCCGCGCTCAGGCAGAGCGAGCGCAGAGCACGCGCCGGGGAGCCGGGAGCCGGGAGCCCGGAGCGCGAGTCCCGGTCTCCGCCGCGGGGCGCCCCCGGGGAAGCCCCCGCCGAGCCCCGGCCCCCGAGGGGCGGTCCCGCGGCGCGGCCTCCCATTGGCTGCCAGTGGCATCACCTGCCGCCGGTGAACCGGGAGGCGGGACCTGGCCCCGCCCGGGCGGCCGGAGAAGGGCCGACATGAGCCCGGCCGGGCGCGGGGCCCTCCTGCTCCTGTGCCTGCTGCGGCTCGCGGAAGGTAGGGCTGCGGCTCGCGGAAGGTAGGGGCGCGGGAGGGCGCGGGAGGGCGCGGGAGGGCGCGGGAGGGCGCGGGGCCGCGGGACGTCCCGGGCGAGCGCGCGTGTCCACCCTCGGACCCCAGCTGCGAGCAGGAGGGCGTGGACCGAGCCTTCCAGCGGGGCGCGGGGCGCCTGCCCTCTCCTCGGAGCCGGTGACCCTCCTCTCCGGGAGGAAACCATCATTTCCGAATGGGGCGCAGCGCCAGGGGGAGCGGGGAGGAGACGGGCAGCAGCGGCTGCATTGCTCCCGCAAGTGCATTGGGGGTCTCCCCGCGGGGGGTCCCGCCTGCTGCGTTAACCCTCGCTCCAGCCTCCGAGTGCGAGTGCGGGAAGGCAGACAGCGCCCGCCGCCCGCAGTCCTCTCCAGCGGGGTGTCCGGTGCTCCCCCTCCGCCTCCCCGCAGCCCTCTCCAGCGGGGTGTCCGGTGCTCCCCCTCCGCCGCCCGCAGTCCTCTCCAGCGGGGTGTCCGGTGCTCCCGCTCCGCCGGAGGCAGAGACGTCCCGGTCCGCGGGGCCCTGAGGTCACTCTGCCCGGCCACCTTCTCGCCGAGCCCCACGGTGGGTGACTACGGTGATTGGGGACAAAATCCCGGGGGACAGGACCGGACCGCCAGGCCCCCACCACCCAGTCCAGGGAGATGGTCCCCAGAATGTCCTCCTGGAAGTAGATTCACCATGTAAGCCCTAGACGCGCACCTTTGGACATCAGCTAGTGATTCTACGCAGAGACAACTTCCACTGAGCGACTTCTCTGTGCCGGGCACCCCCATATCCTCCTCAAGCTTTACAGCACGGGCAGCGGATGACGTGGATAGTAGGTTCTCCCTCCTTCCTTGTAGAAAACGGAGGCTCAGGGAATTGCCCAAGAAGGAAGGCAGAGGTGAGACACAGAACAGGACAGACGGACGGCAGCAGTCCTGGCCGGCTCTGTCTGTGGGTTGGGAGGTTGACACAGGGCTGTCTACCTCCTTAGGGCAGCTCAGGGATGCCCCAGCCCCCCCACTTCCCGCCTCCCTGCCTCCCCGCCTCCAGCAGTATCTTTGCAGCTGATGGGGACAGTGTAAGGGAGGGGAGGAGGGTCCTCTGTCTCCCAGTTTCACTGTCAAACTCAGTTCTTTTCTTGTCTAGACCTAACTGAGCTTTCCCTCAGAGATCTTTATTCACTTTATTTTTTAAAATATATTTTTCTTGAGTTCAGAGAGGAAGGGGGAGGGAGAGAGAGCTAGAAACATCAATGATAGGAGAGAATCATAGATTGGCTGCCTCCTGCACGCCCCCTGCTGGGGACCTTGCCTGAAATTCGGGCACGTACCCTGACTAGGAATCCAACAGTGACCTACCGGTTCGTAGGTCAGTGCTCCACCACTGAGCCACACTGGCTGGGCTCCCGAGGGATTTTTAATTTATGCAAAACAAACTGGGGTGCGACCAGTTAGGGTGAAGGTCAGCTAGATCCAGGTTCACATCCTGGCTCCCACACAAACTAACTGTGTGGCCTCGAGCGAATGATTCGCCGTCTGTCTCCCAGCCTAGTGCTCCCCCCCCCCTTTCTTCCCCCACGAACGGGAAGTGACACCTACCCCACGGGTGGCTTGTCCTCAGGACTGATGGAGGTTTGTGCATAAAATGCCCAGCCCGTGGCTGGCAGCTGTTGAAAGCTCAAAAAAGGGCAGCCGCTCTAGCTGCAGTTTCTCCTCTGGGGCCTCCTGCCAGTCGGTGGCGGGAAAATCCAGAAGCGGGGAGCAGTGGCAGCGCCAGCATCCCAGTGATCCGTCTCCAACTTGAGGATGAAGGCACCCATACTGGGGCCTAAAAGGCCAGGGAGGAGGGTGGTGCGGAGGGGAGAGAGGTGCCCAGCTGAGAGCCATCAGTAGAACTTGCCTGCCTCTCCCTAAAGCCGTTTCTGTAATCTGTATGGATTTCTGTCAGGGCCCAGGTGGCACTTCAGGGACCACCGGTGTCTGAAGGGCAGGGATGGGGTTGTATTCTTCTTTGAAGCCTCTGGCCCACAGTGGTCAGTAGCTATTGTTGACCAATAACGGTCCATTGCTGTTGGGAGAATAAAGCTGAACGGGCCCCACGAGGAGGCAGTGTGGTCAAGAGCTCAGACTTGGGAGGTGGCTAGGCCTCGATTTGAATTCTGATTCCACAGTTCATTCGCTGAGAGGGCCTCGGTTTCCTCACCCACAATGTGATGATCACGATTAATACCAAATGCCTAGGGGAGCGGGGAGGTTGGAAAGAGGAAATGCAAGCAGTTGTAGTTAACGGAGTGCCTGCCACATAGTGAGGACACCATACACATTAGCTGCTAGCATCACCACTCCTTAGAGAAGTCAGGGAAGGCTCCCTGGAGGAAGTGACCTTTGAAGGGAGTCTTTTTAAAAGATCAGATGATGGCCCTGGCCAGTGTTCTCAGTGCTCAGTGGTTAGAGCATTGGCCCACACAACCAAAGGATTGCAGGTTTGATTCCCGGTCAGGGGCCCAGACCTGGGTTGTAGGTTCCATCCCCAGCCCCTGTTGGGGCATGTGTAGGAGGCAGTCCATCGATGTGTCTCTCTCATATCCATGTTTCCCTCTCTCTGTCTCTCTCTCCCCCTCCTTCCCTTCCACTCTCTCTAAAAATCAATGGAAAAAATATCCTTAGGTGAGAATTAACAAAAATAAGTAACTAAAAGAGTAGATGCTGAATAGCTGGCAGTCAAAGACACCTGGCTTCTGAGGCGTCCAAAGTACAGTGGCACCTCGAGATACGAGTTTAATTCTTTCCGTAACCTTGAGGCGTGGGAAACTATGAGACGCTCGAGTCTTGGTAAACTGGTGGGTCGTGTGCAGCCGGCCGATCCGCGCGATTACTCCTATCTCAAACGTTGCTCGTATTTCAAAGCAAAAATCGCTCGCTCGACGGCTCGTATCTCAAAAATCTCGTATGTGAGGGCACTCGTATCTCGAGGTACCGCTGTATTCAGTGGTTTGAGGAGCCAAGAAGGAGGCTTGGGGGAGAGGTCAGGCTGGTGGGGAAGAGGTCGGCGGCAGGGCCAGGCCAGGCCGCGCTGGGCCGGGCCTCACGCACTGCGATAAGGCCGTGGACTTTATCCTGCAGGCAACGGGAGGGCGTGGAACCGGGCGGTTGGGCAATCCGATGTGTGTGTCAGAAGAGGGCGAGCAGTGGGACGGAGGGAGGTAAAGGTGGGCCGGGGACGTGCCACCGATAACAGTCGTGCTTGCAGTTCCTGGCTGTCCCCACAGCATGCCCGGCAGTCCTCAGGATGGCAAAGAGGCCCGGGCGGCTGGGGAAGAGGGAGCGAGGGGCAGAGGAGGGGGTCAGAGAGCGACATGACCTGGCTTTCAATGGGGCTGCTGCTGTTGCGTGGAGACAAGGTTGGAAGCAGGGAGACCAGGTAGAAGGTCTGCAGAATAATCCAAGTTGCCCTGGCCGGTATGGCTCAGTGGATAGAGCGTCGGCCTGCGGACTGAAGGGTCCCAGGTTCGATTCCGGTCAAGGGCATGTACCTTGGTGGTGGGCACATCCCCCATGGGGGGTGTGCAGGAGGCAGCTGATCGATGTTTCTCTTTCATCGATGTTTCTAACTCTATCCCTCTCCCTTCCTCTCTGTAAAAAATCAATAAAATACTTTAAAAAAAAAAAAAAGAAGAATCCAAGTTATCGCAGTATTTGTTCAGATAGTTACTGTGCATCTACTATGCGCGGGGACCATTGCGGGCAGGCTCTGGGGACGCGGCTGGGAACCGGACAGAGCACCTGCTCGTTGAGAGCCTGGGGCTGTTCCCTCCTGTCGTCCAGGAGACCCGGATGGTCCTGCTCTGTGGTCTACTGGAACCCGCAGGTGTCAGAGTGGGCAGGAGCTTCCTCTCAGGGGCAGGAGGGCTGCTAGGCCTGGGGAGGGTACGAGACGGCACTACAGCCATTCTGGTGTGGCTGTCCTAGGAATCCTGTCCCCCACCCCAGCCTTCACCACGTCCCCCACGCTTCAGCCACCCGGAGGTTCCTGGTTCCTAAACTGCCTGCCCAGCCTCGCTTCCGCTCCGAGAGGCCCAGGTCCAGGTGAGCCAGGAGCTGGGCTTCATGGCCTCTCTCTCCCCCGCAGGGACGCCCCCCCTGGCCCCTCCCCAGAACGTGACGCTGCTCTCCCGGAACTTCAGTGTGTACCTCACCTGGCTCCCAGGGCCCGGCAACCCCCAGAATGTGACCTATCGTGTGGCCTATCAGAGGTAAAGGGGGGCCTCCGGGCTGGTGGGCCGGAGCTGGAGAGGTGGCAGGGGTGGCAGGGGCTTCTGGGGGAAGCTGCTTTCCGTGGGGCGGCATTTGCGGGCTCTCCGGGTACCTGGGGAGAGAGAGGGTGTGTGGCAGGTACTGGGAGCGGGCGCTGCATCAGGTCTGGAGGTGGGAATGGTGCTGAGTGGAGCGCAGTGCACAGTGACAGGCCTGCCAGCGGGGAGGGGGATCTTGGCGAAAAGTGGGAGCAGGGCTTGGGTGGAGCCGTGAATTCCTGGGCATCTGCACACAGGGCTTCGAGTTGTCCGGGCAGATGGGGGAGGGCAAGGGGGTCTCCTGCAGAGCCTGTGCTGGGCATCCCTAGACGATCACCCCTTTCCCCGCGGATCCCGCACGGAGCCTCCTCGACAGCGTCCTTCCCACCCACCCACCCAGAGGTCACTGAAAATGCCGGCGGCCTCACCATCTGTGCGCACAGACGGGAGTCAGGGAGGGTCTCGGTGGGAGAGTAAGCGGATAAAAGCACAGGCTCCGGAGACTTGGTCTAGAATTGGTGAGCAGGAGGACGCAGGAAGGGGAGCAAGCGGCCCTGGACTCAGGACCCCGCCCACCGCGGGCTGAGCCCCGCACAAGTGTTTCCCTCTTCCTCCCCGTATCACTGGGCAGGCGCTGCCTCCCCACTTTGCAGAGGCGAGGAAACAGCTCCGAGAGCTGCCTTGATTTGACCGAGGAGGCTGGCGATGGAGCCCGCAGAAAATCCCAGGCCTGTCTGAACCCAGAGTGTGTGCCCTTCCTGTTCCATCACCATCCCTCTACCCTTAGAACCCAGATGTGAGGGACCGGGGCCTGGCCCCGAGATCAGGCTGCAAGAGAGCTTTCCAAACAGTGGTTCTCAACCGAGACCCTTGCATACAGTTCCTCATGTGGTGGTGACCCCCAACCATGAAACGTTGCTACAGTTACTCATCCTGATGTTGAGAACCACTGTTTCCAAAGAAGGTGCTGTGTAGAGCTGGGGCAGCAGGCAGAGAGCACCTCACACGTGCTGTGTGTGTGCTGTTAGGTCAGCACTGGGGCAATGCATTAACCGTATTTCACCTCCCATGGTCCTTTGAGGAAGGAGGCAGGAGCTCCACTCTGCAGTTGAGGAAACTGAGGCACCGAGAGTGTCACCCGGCTGGAAAGAGTGGGACTGGGGCCTAACTGGTTTGGCTCATAGGATAGAGCTTCGGACTGAAGGGCCCCAGGTTTGATTCCCGTCAAGGGCATGTATCTTGGTTGCAGGCACATCCCCAGTGGGAGTTGTGCAGGAGGCAGCTGATCGATGTTTCTCTCTCATCGATGTTTCTAATTCTCTATTCCTCTCCCTTACTCTCTGTAAAAAAAATCAATAAAATATATTTTAAAAATAATCTTAAAAAAAAAAAAAAAGCATGGGGCTGCGATAAATGGATTAAAGAGCTCCGACGCCGAAACTGGTTTGGCTCAGTGGATAGAGCGTCTGCCTGCAGACTGGTCCCAGGTTCGATTCCAGTCAAGGGCATGTACCTTGGTTGCAGGCACATCCCCAGTAGGGGGCGCGCAGGAAGCAACTGATTGGTGTTTCTCATTGATATTTCTAACTCTCTATCCCTTTCCCTTCCTCTCCGTAAAAAAATCAATAAAATATATTTTTTTAAAAAAGGAGCTCTGAGGCCACCCTCTGGACCTTTGCAATATTTTCCTTCTCATTTGCACTGTTTAAACACCTGTGAGAATTGGCAAATGATACTATTCTAATTGTATCATTTTTTTTTGTAGTGGGAAGTATTTTATAAAGAGATGCTTTCTTTGTAGCATTTGATCTTCAGAAGTACTTTTCAAATAGGCAAGACAGGATCCTTGATTTTTATTTTTTTTTTTGATGCTTAATTTTTTCCCCCCTTTTATTTGTCAGTTTTCCAGATAATGATTTGCTTCTCTGTCACTACCCAAAGAATGATTGACTCGTTTTTCTTTTCTTTTTTTTTAAATTAAATCTTTATTTTTCAGATTATTACATTTGTTTCTCTTTTTTTCCCCTCCATAGCTCCCCTTCACCGGGCTCCCAACCCTCCCTCTACCCTTATCTCCCTCCCATTGACCTCATCCATAGGTGTATAATTTTTGTCCAGTCTCTCCCTGTACACCCCTCACCCCTTTCCCCCTGATAATTATCAGTCCACTCCCTTTCTGTGCTCCTGATTCTATTATATTCACCAGTTTATTCTGTTCATCAAATTTTTAATTCGCTTAATTTTTAGATTCACTTGTTAATATGTATTTGTTGTTCATAATTTTTTATCTTTTACCTTTTTCTTCTTCCTCTTCTAAAAGAGTACCTTTCAGCATTTCATATAATACTGGGTTGAAGTTGATGAACTCCTTTAGCTTTTTCTTATCTGTGAAGCTCTTTATCTGCCCTTCAATTCTGAATGATAGCCTTGCTGGATAGAGTATTCTTGGTTGTAGGTTCTTGATATTCATCACGTTGAATATTTCTTGCCATTCCCGACTGGCCTGTGTCATTTCTGTTAGGAAATCAGCTGCCAGTCGTATGGGTGCTCCCTTGTAGGTAATTAACTGTTTTACTCTTGCTGCTTTTAATATTCTCTCTTTGTCTTTTGCTCTTGGTATTTTAATTATGATGTGTCTTGGTATAGTCCTCTTTGGATTCCTTTTACATGGGGTTCTGTGTGCTTCCTGGTTTTGTAAGTCTATTTCTTTTACCAGATGTGGGAAGTTTTCAGTCTTTATTTCTTTAAGTAGGTTTTCAGTATCTTTCTCCTTCTTTTGGCACCCCCACAATTCTGATGTTAGTATGCTTGAAACTGTCCCAGAGGCTCCTTACATTATCTTCACATTTTTTGGATTCTTTTTCTTCTTGTTTTTCCAGTTGAGTGTTTTCTGATTCTTTATATTTCAAATTTTTGACTTGATTCTTGCCTTCCTCTAGTCTGCTGTTAGGTCTCTGTATAATATATTTTATTTCAGTCAGTGTATGTTTAATTTCTAGTTGGTCATTTTCCATCTCTAGTTGGTTCTTTTTCATCTCCAGTTGGTTCTTTTTCATCTCCTCTTGGGTCTCGCTAACCTTATCCAACTTTTCTAGGATATTCTTGAAAAATCTTATAAGCGTGGTTTTGAACTCTATATCCAGTCGTTTGTTTTCCTCCATTTATTTTGTTTGTGATCCCTTCCCTTGTCTCGGCATTTTCTTTATGCCAGGAGAACTTCTGTGTTGGATTCAGCCTTATGATACCAGACTTGCAAAACCACAGAAGCCTCTCTGTTGAGCTTGGGATGGGTGGAGTCGCAGGGCTTAAGGGATCACCTTGCCTTCCAGTCAGCCCCGCCCTCCACGGCCCCGGAGACTGGGTAATCTGGGTAATCGCTGGAGCTGTCCCTGTGTGTGCGCGCGCTCTCTCTCTCTCTCTCTCTCTCTCTCTCTCTCTCTCTCTCTCTCTCCCTCTCCCTCTCCCTCTCCCTCTCCCTCTCCCTCCCTCTCCTACTCCTTCTTCCTCTCCCTCTCTCTCTCCCTCTAGACTGCTGCCTTTCCAGCTCCCCTGCGCCCATATGAATCTGAGTCCCCAGGGTTTCGCTCAAATCTGGGGTTTAGTGGAGTTAGAAGTGGTGCAGTTGGGAGGCTCTGTCTCCCGCCCAGTTGTGAAAGACAGCGGCACAATCAGCAGTCGGTCCTCTGCGCACAGTGCTGTGCCAGCCGCCCGACTTCTGCCCTCCTGCGACTCCTCCAAATTTCCGTGCACCTCTCCCTTTTCACAGTCCAAACTCCCCCCGTATGAGTTTCGGCTGGGTCTGGGGTTTAGTGTCGTAGGATAAGGGGTTCAATGCCGTTGGGAGTCTCCGTTTCCCTCCCGCCAGAGAAAGCCAGCCAGGTGCTCGGGCACCCGCTCTCTCCACGCGTGCTTCTCCATACCTCTGCTTTTTGCAGCTCCTCTGGGTCTCTGTGAGCCCTCTCTTTCCTTCTAGCTGTAGAACTTCCACTCCACCAGCTTTCCTGTGGTTCTGGATGATGTCTGTTCTGTCTTTTAGTTGTAGTTTTGAAATCGTTGTGCGAGGCAGCAGTGTAGGCGTTTACCTATGCCGCCATCTTGGTTCTCCCCTTGTTTCTCTTTTTATTATTGTTATGAACTCAGGTATCTGAACATGCCCGATGGTTTCAATCTGTTGCAACTTATTCTACTCAGTGAAGCTTGGCCAGCAAAAGGCTCTTCAAGTTGGCTCCTGAGGGCTTTGAACTTGATCCCAGTCTTTGCCTTTAATACCTTTTTTTGTTATGACAGGATGTTCCAGGCTCATTTGCACAATTCCCAACCTAAAACCTGAAATCGGTCACAGCCAAGCTTTCTTTTTCAAAAGATTTTTAGCCACACTCTTAGTATTCTCTCCAGAATGCCCTTTCTCGCTTCCTGCAATATGTATAAGCTGGGAATTTTTCAAATCTTCCATTTTTAACAGTTTCTCCTACTTATTGCTCTTCTCCCCTCTCATTTTACTATAAGCAGAAAGGAGAAACCAGCTTACATCTTTAACACTTTCCATTGAAATCTCCTCAGCTAAACACCCAAGTTCATCACTTCTAACTTCTACTTTCCAAAAAACACTAGAACGAGATTCAACCATGCTCTTTGCCTTTTTTTTTTTCTTCCCCTATGTGGGGATTTCTACGGGATTTTGATCCAAACTTGTTATTCATAAAAAGACATGGAAGGGACAGTGGTGAAATCTAAACCCAGGCTGAATACCGACATTATGGGATTTTTAGTAATTTTCATAGGTGGATGATAGTCCCGTGGTTCTGCAACTCTTTCCCTCTTTATACCAAGGATCACCTCTCCTTCAGTTTCCAGTAAGACATTCCTCCTTCCCACCTGAGATCTCCCCAGAATCCCCAGGAACATCCATATTCCTACCAACAGGTTTTTCAAGGCAGTCTTGACTTTTTCCAACATGCATCTCAAAACTCTCCCAGCCTCTACCCATGACCCAGTTGCAAAACCACTTCCACATTTTTCAGTATTTGCTACATTAGCACCCACCCTGGCACCGAACCCTGAGTGTGTTTTACTTAGTTTGCCAGGGCTGCCATAACAAAATATCGTGAACTGGGGTGGTGGCGAGGCTTACACAACGGGAATTCGTGTCTCACGGATCTGGAGGCTGGCAGTCCAACATCAACATGTGGTGTGTTTGCTTTCTCCTGAGGCCTCTGTCCTGGGCTTGCAGATGGCCGCCTCCTCACCCGGTCTTTTCTCTGTGTGCAAGCATCCCCGATGTCCCTTCCTCTTCTTTGAGAATACCAATCTTGCCAAAAGCGGTTTAGCTCAGTGGATAGAGCATCAGCCTGTGGACTGGAAGGTCCCAGGTTTGATTCCGGTCAAGGGCATGTACCTTGGTTGCAGGCATATCCCCATTAGGGGGTGTGCAGGAGGCAGCTGATTGATGTTTCTCTCTCATTGATGTTTCTAGTTCTCTATCCCTCTCCCTTCCTGTCTGTAAGAACACCAGTCTTACTGGTTTAGGAGCCCAACCTTATGACCACATTTAACATAAAAAACATCTTCTAAAGGGCCTGTCTCCAAATACAGTAGTCTCACCTTATTCGTGGTTTTGTTTTCTGGTGGTTTCAGTTACCCAACGTCAACCATGGTTCAAAAATATTAAATGGCATATTCCGAAAATTAACAATTCCTCAGTGCTTTATGGCATGCTGTTCTGAATAGCATGATGAAATCTGGCACCATCCCGCTCCGTTCCCGGATGTGAATCATCCCCTGATCCAGCATATCCTGCATACGCTGCCCACCTGTTAACCACCTAGTGGCCGTCACGGTGATCCATTTGGTTATCAGAGCTGGAGAGACCACATTCACATAACTTCTATTATCATGTGTTGTTATAGTTGTCTTACTTTATTATTAGTTATTGGCACTCTCTTACTGTTCCTAACTTGTAAATTAAACTCTATCAAAGACATGTATGTGTAGGAAAAGAGACATATATATATATGTGTGTGTGTGTATATATATATGTATAGGGTTTGATACTATCAGCAGTTTCAGGCGTCTACTGGGGGTCTTAGAAGATATCCCCCTCAGATACGGGGGGGCTACTATGTAGGCACGTTGAGGGTTAGGGCTTCCACGGTGTGGCTTAACCAGTTTGTTCAGTTTGTTCTATATGTTCATTAGACCAACTGCGATAATTGTTTTGTTCATTTTTTATACTTTTCCATTTATCTTTTATTATTATTGATTTTTTTTTTACAGAGAGGAAGGGAGAGGGATAGAGAGTTAGAAACATCGATGAAAGAGAGACATCGATCAGCTGCCTCCTGCACACCCCCCACTGGGAATGTGCCCACAACCAAGATACATGCCCTTGACTGGAATTGAACCCGGGACCTTTCAGTCTGCAGCCTAATGCTTTTTATCCATTGAGCCAAACCAGTTTCGGCCATTATTTAATTTAATTATTAATTACGTAGTCAGTTGTTTTAAAAACACTTTTCTCACTATAGTTACAGGTTTTCTGTTTCTTCCTGTAGTTTGTCTCTTATTGCTCCAAAGTATATCTTGAATTCACCCCCTTCTCGCCAAGTCTCCCACCATTCAGCGATCTCCCGGATCCTGGCGGCGGCCTCCTCGCTGCTTTCCCAGAAATCTTCTGAAAACATGAATTAGATCAGTTCCCGGGGTCAGCACCTCCCCGTGGCTTCCGCTCACCTTGGAATACAGTCCAGACTCCTTAGCAAGGCGGAGAGGCCACCTGCTCTGCCCAGGCCATCTCCACCCTCCTCCCCGTCTGTGCCCAGCTCCCTCCTCCCTTGTCCCCAGGGTTCGGCCGCACTGGCCTCCTGGCTCCCGTCCGAATCCTTCCCCCACAGGGCTTTTGCTGTTGCCGATCCTTCCCCCGGGCCTTCCTGTTGCTGTGGCCTCCGCTGCCCTGAGCCACCTTCAGAGAGCAGCCCCTCCCACGTGACCCTGTGGTCGCTGCCTTTACCAGGATTTCCCTGGTTAATGTGCCGGGGATCTCCCGTCTCCTCCCGCCCGCGTGCACGTCCCGAGGGCCCTGTCTATCACGCATTGCTCGTTCCCCAGGAAGGAGGCCCAGAGCTCAGTCTCTTCTGTAGGTCTCAGCGCTCTCAGGAGGCGGAGTCGTGGGCCTGCGTGTCCCCCTCTGACATCCCCACAGCCCCCAGCAGGGTGCCTGGCACACAGCAGGTGGTCAGTCCATAAGTGCCCGAACGAACAAACATGTGGAAAGTTGTTGCTAGTGCTAGCAATAGCAGCCACCAGGACACAGGACGGGGCAGGAGCCTGGGGCTCTGGGCTGTTACCTGCACGGGGTCCCAGAGCTGGTGAGGGCCGGAGCCTCAGTTCCCACCCACGTGTGTCCCTCCAGAGCCTGGCTGGAGAGATGGACGGACGGAGGATGCACAGATGGGTGGATGCCCGGGTGAAAGATGAGTGATCCCTGGTTCTGTAAGTCCCCGTGTCCCAGGAAGCCGAGCCCACGGCCCAATGCTCCTCTGCTTCCTCCCTCAGCTTCTCAACGACCCACAAACAGTGGCGGAAGGTGAGGAAGTGTGCCAGGACCCGGGAGCTGACGTGTTCTCTGATGTGCCTGGAGAAGCAGGACCTGTACAACAAGCTCAAGGGCCGCGTGCAGGTGGTCTCTCCCAGCAGCAAGTCCCCCTGGGTGGAGTCCCAGTACCTGGAGTACCTTTTCGAAGGTGGGTCTGTGGGTCAGGGACTGAGTGGGAGGTTCTCTGTCCAAGAACTTGGCTCAGTGGCACTGCGGTGCAGCCGTCTGGCTCCCACTTCCCCCAGGCAGAGAGCATGATGCCCGGTCGGGCAGCGCCCCCTGGCCACGGCCCGGGGCTCAGCAGCCTGATTTCGTGGCAGGGAGTTAGGGGAGGGCCACAACCCCACAGTTCAGCTGGTACCTCCTACTGTGGTATTTCTGGTCTCCTGTCGAGCACAGCCGTGATCATGAACCATATTAGAAGGAAGCACGTGTGGATGGGGAGTGGGAGGACAAGCAGGAAAGGCGGGTGGGTGGATCAGTGGTTAGAGAGCACAGAAGCAAGGCTGGCTGGGTAGGGAGGGAGAAGAGAAGGGAACAAACAAACGAAGGAAGGGAAGTAAAGAAGGAAAGAAAAGGAAAGGAAAGAAGGATGGAGGGGTGAGGAGAAAAGTAAGCTGAGCCAAAACCCATTTGGCTCAGTGGATAGAGCATTGACCTGCAGACTGAAAGGTCCCAGGTTCAATTCCGGTCAAGGGCATGTACCTTGGTTGCATGCACATCCCCAGTAGGGGGCGTGCAGGAGGCGGCTGATGGATGTTTCTCTCTCATTGATGTTTCTAACTCTCTGTCCCTCTCCCTTCTTCTCTGTAAAAAATCAATAAAATGTATTTTTTTTAAAAAAAGAAAGAAAGAAAAGTAGGCTGATTGCTAGAAAGGGTAGATAGGAAGGAAGGAGCGTTGTCTGGGAAGGAAAGATGAGAGGCAGGAACAGGGGCTGTCCTGCTAGAAGAACGATGGGTGAAGCACTGAATGGTTGGAGATAGAAATGGAGGGAAAGACTCAGAGAGGAGATGGCCTTTTTTTTTTTTTTTTAGTTACTTTTTTGCCTCCTCCTCCCTGAAGCCCCCCTGATTTTCCTCAGCCTGAATGACCCTTCCTGCCTTTTTCTGCCCTCCACCGTGGCCCTGGTCACTCTCTCTCTGAAGTGTTGGTAGTTTTCATATTTCATTTTCCCCTAATTGCTTTTTTTAGTATATTTTTATTGATTTCAGAGAGGAAGGAAGAGAGAGAGATAGAAACATCCACGATGAGAGAGAATCATGGATCGGCTGCCTCCTGCAAGCCCCTCACTGGGGATCAAGCCTACAACCCAGGCATGTGCCCTTGACTGGAATCAGACCCGGGACTTTTCCATTCGCAGGCCCATGCTCTATCCACTGAGCCAAACGGGCTAGGGCTCCCCCTAATTCCTTGCAGGTCAGGACCCAGGGAGGCCTCATCTCCCTGTCACCCTCACTCCTTGCCCAGAGCGTAGTACATAGTCACTGTGCTGTGGACTCTGACCTGCGGCCCTGTGAGATAATAAATGGGGGTGCTTTAAGCCACAGAGTTTGTGGTGATGTGTTAGTGCAGCCATAGAACACTGATACCTAAGGGCAGGATTCTGGCAGGCCAGTGTACGTGAAGGTCCAAGGGACAACATGGATAAAGGCAGGTTAACCATGAGCTTGGCCTGGTCATTTCACCTCTCTGAGCCTCAGTTTGCCCTTCTTTAAAATGGGACTAGTGCTGAAACCAGTTTGGCTCAGTGAATAGAGCATCGGCCTGCGGACTGAAAGGTCCCAGGTTCGATTTCGGTCAAGGGCATGTACCTTGGTTGTGGGCACATCTCCAGTGTGGGGCGTGCAGGAGGCAGCTGATCGATGTCTCTTTCTCATCAAAGTTTCTAACTCTCTATCCTTCTCCCTTCCTCTCTGTAAGAAATCAATAAAATATATTTTTAAAAAAAGAAAGATTGCACATTATATACTTCCTTAAGAAATGAACTTCTGTCGAAACCGGTTTGGCTCAGGGGATAGAGCATCGGCCTGGGAACTGAAAGGTCCCAGGTTCGATTCCGGTCAAGGGCATGTACATTGGTTTCGGGCTCATCCCCAGTAGGGGGCGTGCAGGAGGCGGCTGATCGATGTCTCTCTCTCTCATTGATGTTTCTGGCTTTCTATCCCTTTCCCTTCCTCTCTGTGAAAAATCAATAAAAATGTATTTAAAAAAAACACAAATGAACTTCTAATATGAAAACAATGTATGAGTAGTTCATACAATAAAGAATAACATATTTACTGTTCTGATTACCTAATGTAGAAAAATATCTCTGTTCTTTAAAAAAAATAAAATATAAAATAAAATGGGACTAGTGATACCCCCTCCAGGGACACTGCAGGGCTTAAATAAAAGGGCTGGGAGGCTCCTGATGCACAGACGATGTTTGACAAATGAGAGTGCCCGGTTCTCCTTTCCGGAACAGCTCTCGGGGCTGGGCGGGGAGCAGGCTCACCTGGAGGCGGGGCAGAGGGCACACCGTGGCCCCCGAGCGTACTGACAAGTCCTGTTCTGTTTCCGCAGTGGAGCCAGCCCCGCCCATCCTGGTGGTCACTCAGACAGAGGAGGTCCTGAAGGTCAATGCTACCTACCAGCTGCCCCCCTGCATGCCCTCATCGGATCTGAAGTATGAGGTGGATTTCTGGAAGGAGGGGACTGGGAACAAGGTGGGAAGCCCCTTTTCTGCCCCCCTACTTCTGCCCGCTTCCTCCACGGTTCTACCAAACCTCCGTGCTCCTCACCCTCCCAGCCTCCTGCCTGCCCGCCTCCTCCAGTAAGCCTTCCTGCATACCCTTCACCTTGGCATATCCCTGCCCATCTCCAGCTAAGCCGCTAAGTACAGGGCATCCTGTCCCTGTGCCTTATAGGTGCTAACAGCACAGCCATTTTCTAACTAATATATTGTTTAAATGATAAAACCTGGTGGGTTTTTTTTTTTTAACAATAAAATCTGATTGAACTGTGGGGAGCTACAGGAGGCCTTCTTGCCAAGCCACTGGATTCATTCTAGAAAAATCAGAAAACACACATGAGCTCTACAGGGAAAACCAAAAGTATCAGGATGACCACAAATACGTCTTTGGTATCTGTCCAGTTTCAGACTTGTTTTCTGTGGGGGCATGCGTGTCTGTCCGTCCGTCTGTATTTACTTATGGCAGGGCTGGCAGACTATTTTTTGTAAAGGGCCAGATGGAAGTATTTGTGGCTTTGCAGACCTTAGAGTCCAGCAGACCACCAGTTAGCCACCGCTGCTACAGTCTGTCACAGCTACTTAACTCTGCATCTGTAACACCAGGGGAACCAGAGACAATATGTAAATGCACAGGCGTGGGTGCTTTCCAGCGTAACTTTTTAAAAAGCTGGCAGCCAGGCCTGCCCACAGGCTATACAGTTGACTGATCCCATCTTTACTCAGTTTTTTCTTTCACGGAACCAACATCCACACCCCTGTCCTCCTGCGCCCTCTGGTTCCCAGGATGTACACCGTTTGATGTGGTCCATGCCTTCAAGAAGAACCTCGCACTCTAGACCAGTAACACTCCGATAGAAATGCAATGCAGCCCTGGCCAGTACACCTAGTTGGTTGGGCATCATCCCGTGCACCGAAAGGTTGCCGGTTCAATTCCTGCCAGGATGCATGGCTGGATTATGGACTCTGTCCCTGGTAGAGTGGGTGTAGGAGGCAGCCCATAGATGTTCCATTCTCACATTGCTGTTTCTCTCACCCTCCTTTCTCTCTTTCTCTCTCTTCTGCTCCCTCTCCCCTATTATAAAATCAATACAAATATTTTTTAAAAGAAAAGAAAGGTAATGCAAGCCTGGTATGTAATTTTAAATGTTCCTTGTTAAATTAAATAAGAACAGGTGAATTTAATTTTCATAATAGACTTTATTTCATCCAATAGAAGGTTATCGTTTCAACATGAATTTAATTTTCATAATAGACTTTATTTCATCCAATAGAAGGTTATCGTTTCAACATGAATTTAATTTTCATAATAGACTTTATTTCACCCAATAGAAGGTTATCGTTTCCACATGTATTTAATTTTCATAATAGACTTTATTTCATCCAATAGAAGGTTATCGTTTCAACATGTATCGTTTCAAGTATTGAAATAGTTGACGTTCTTCTTCCCTTAGTCTGGGAAAGCCAGTGTGCATTTTATACTCAGCCCTTCCCCGTTCGGTCTGGCCACACTTCAGGTGCTCAGGAGCCACGTGTGGCCAGTGGCTCCTGCATTGGATGGGCGCCCAAGAGTTTTCTGTGCCTGTGATGCCTCCCAAATAAATTGGGATACCCTTGGGGCAGGAAGTCAGAGGGACATATGCCCCTCAAAGTGAAGACCAGCAGGCCCTGGGCAGGAGGCAGGGAGTGACCCTGAATGGCAGGGGGCAGGGGGCAGGGGAGCAGGGCGTGACCCTGAATGACAGGTTGCTTTTGAACCCAGACCATCTCTAGCTCGAAACTCAGCGGAAAAGGAGCCAGGTAGTGCCGGGAAGTGCTTCTTGAACATTTGAACTTGATTACAGGAAAAGAAGCTGCAGGATCACAGCTGCCAGCCCCACCCGCTCCTGGCTGTGCAGAGCCGGTTCCCACAACAGGTCTGCTCACCTCTGCTTCTCTCTCCAAACAGACCCGATTTCCAGTCACTCCTCATGGCCAGCTAGTGCACGTCCCCCTCCAGGCGGGGGCCCGAGGACACCACTGCCTCAGCGCCAGAACCATCTACACCTTGGGGGACCCTAAATTCAGCGAGTTCTCCAAGCCCACCTGCTTCTCCCTGGGGACCCCAGGTGGGTGCACAGTGGCACGGCGTCGAGGACTTTCCCTGAGCGCCAGGGGCTTCGTACTGTGGTGGTTAGGAGCATGCGTCTAGAGGCAGGCTCACCTCGATGAAAACCCCGGCTCCACCACTCTCACTGTGTGTCTTTGAGCAGCTCCCCTCAGCTCTCTGAATCGTGGTTTTTGCAATCTAGAGCAGGGGTGTATTCTTTTATATATATATATATATATTTTTTTTTTCCTTTTTACAGAGAGGAAGGGAAAGGGATAGAGAGTTAGAAACATCAATGAGAGAGACATTTATCAGCCGCCTTCTGCACGCCCCCTACTGGGGATGTGTCCACAACCAAGGTACATACCCTTGACCGGAATCGAACCCGGGACCTTTCAGTCCACAGGCTGACGCTCTATCCACTGAGCCAAACCGTTTTCGGCCAGGGGTGTATTCTGATGAGGACTGAGACGGGGATGAGGTCTGAAAAAGTAGATAAATGGGATGGTGTGTGGACGTGAAGCCCCAGGACGGATGCAGTCGGTAAACAGGAGCCGTTGCCGTTGCGTCTTCATCCTTATTATTTCTCCCAGGCGTCCACTGGGCCTTCCTGGTGCCACTGCCCGTTCTGCTGCTGCTGCTGTCGGTTGTCGCCGTGGGCTGTGTGACCTGGAGGAGCTTCTCAGGGAACCCCTGGTTTCAGCGGCCGAAGATGCCACAGGCTCTGGTATGGCAAATCTGGGGGGGGGTGCGCCCGGGCGAGGGAGTGGGGCTAGACTTAGCGGTTTGAGCAAGGTGGCCCAGACTGCCGAACCTCTCCTTTCTTTGTATCTGAATCTCCACTTTTAGCAGTTCCTCCCTTTGGCACCAAATTCACACGCCCGGGAGGGGGAAGTGCCCTAAGTCCCCTATCAGTTAAATAATGTCAGCTCTGCCAGGATTTGTCAGGTGCCGAGAGCAGCACCCCAGCCTTGGGACTCAGGAGAGATGCCCAACAAGGGAGGGGAGGAAAAGGTGCCCAAAGGGGAAGACTTAGAAGGGTCCCAACTCTTAGTTCACAATCTGCCCGGGGTGAGTCAGGTCTGGGCCGAGCCTGAGTTCCCTCACTGTCTGCTGGCTCGCTCGCTCCCTCAGCATGTGGAGGCCCGCTGAGGCGGGGAAGACTGGCGAGGGCGGGTGGGTCGGGCGCATGCGGGAAGCTGGGCCACGGGTGAGGCTCAGTGGGCACTGGGCTGGTGGGGGCTTTGAGGGTGAACTCTGAGTGTCCCTGCCCTGTGGGAGAGAGCATTCTTTTTTATTTTCTTTTTTTAAAATATATTTTATTGATTTTTGACAGAGAGGAATGGAGAGCAATAGAAAGTCAGAAACATCGATGAGAGAGAAACATCCATCAGCTGCCTCCTGCATGCTCCCCACTAGGGATGTGCCCGCAACCAAGATACATGCCCTTGACTAGAATTGAACCTGGGACCTTTCAGTCTGCAGGCTGACGCTCTATCCACTGAGCCAAACTGGTTTCGGCATATTTTTTTTAATCCTCTCCTGAGGAGTAAGGATATTTTCCTATTGATTTTGAGAGAGAGAGAAACATTGATGTGAGAGAGACACATCAATTGGTTGCCTCCCACACGTGCCCTGACCGGGAGTGGGGGTCGAACCTGCAACCCAGGTACATGCCCTTACCAGGAATCAAACCAGAGACTCCTGGTGTGCCAGCCAATGCTTAGTCTAACCATTGCGCAATGCCAGCCAGAGCAGGGAGGAAGCATTGCTAACGTCCTTCCCAGCAGCTAGCACCTGCTTCCTGGGGGCTGTCTCTAGCCTCTGGTGTCTACTCTGCCCATGCACGTGGCAGGCTGCAAGTGCCAGGGAGATGGCACTGCCTCCACCCCTCCCATGCACACCTCATGGCACTGCACTGGCTGCCCGAGTCCCCAGCAGGGTCAAGCAAGCTCCAGCTGCCTTAGATGTCACTTCCTGATGACACCCGTCTTAGTGCAGCTCCCCCACCCGGCTAATCTGCTCACTCCCTGTTGGCCTTTCCTGGGGTCACTTCTCGGAGAAGCGATGTCCATGTGCATCCTTGTCTCGGGGCCTGTTTCGAGAGGAATCCCGTTAGAACAGTCATGCTTCAGGAAAGCCTGACCTTCTGCTCTTGTGTCCCCTCCCCCAAATCAGGACTTTTCTGGACACAGATACCCCGTGGCCGCCTTTCAGCCCAGCGGCCCAGAACCCCTGGAGGACTTGACCCTCTGTCCCCAAAAGGAACTGACCAGAAGGGTCAGACTGAGCCCTCGAGTCAGAGCCCCCGCCACCATTCCGGCCGGAGCAGAGAAGGACAGTGCCAAGGAGGACGAGGAGGAGGAGGAGGACGCAGACGACAATGTCATCGTCCAGCCCTACTTCGTGCCCCCAGGTTTCCTGGAGCAGGAGCGCCAGGCCCCGGGGCCCTCGGAGGCAGGGGTCCGGGTCGAAGGCTGTCCTGCTTGCGATTCTTCCGACGGAAGCTGGGCCAGCTCCGGCGGCTCCTCCCTCTTGGAAGAGGCTGGGGCCTCTGGCTATTTGGCCAAGAAGGGGCCGGGCAGAGGGCTGGATAGGAACCGGGGTGCGGAGCCCCTCCCAGCCCCCGGATTCTCCAAGGATGTGGGTTCCCTGGAAGAGCTCCAGAGGAGCAGCATCTCCTGGGCCCACTGGGGCTCCCCCACACCGAGGCTGGATCTGGTCCCCGGGGAGCCTCCAGTTTCTCTCCGGACACTGACCTTCTTCCGGGAAGGCAATGCCGAGGAGGAGGGGGAGGACGAGGAGGAGGAGGAGGAAGAGGATGGAGGGGAATCAGAAACTGAGGACAGTGGTGCTGGAAGCTGGGGGACCGACAGCCTCCAGAGGACCGGAGCCGGGAGCGGGACGCTGGGACATTACATGGCCAGGTGAGCAGCCATTGTGCTTGCAGCTTCCAGAACCCCAGCTAGCGGCTGTCTGCTGGCCGGGTTGAGCAGTAAGAAGCCACCCCATCCTGGGGCCTAGAGAAAAGGATGGGCTGGTGTCAGGTCACCCCACTGTCCCTGGACAACACGGAACAGGTGAGACCAGGTCAGAGTGGCCACCTGGGGCGGGGAGAGGACAGTCGGAGGCACAGCTGTGTCACAGCCTCCTGCCTGTCTCTGGCACCCTCCTCCCCGAGGCTCGGCCTCCTGACGGGGGAGCCCCCTAAGGCGCACCCCTGTGAGGAAAAATCTAGTTGGCAGAGGGTGTTGAGGGGAAGGGAAAGGGCGGCCGGCATTCAAATCCCAGTGTCCAGCCGTGGGATTGCACAGGTTTACCCTCAGGTAGATCAGGGTCCAAAACCCGGTTCTTCCACTTCCTGGTTGCGTGACCTTGAGTAAGCCGCTCTCCTTCTCCTGGATTTCCTCACCGACAACCCCCACCTGGGCCTCGGAAGGGTCCTGAGCGAGAGGTGTGCGGCACGGTCTGCTCTCTCTTCTCGGAGGCTGGTAGGATTCTACATCTGCCCCGGCCCTGAGGCGACCTCTGGGCGTCTCCCACTTGTGACCCTGGACTCAGAGCACTGGACACATTCACCTCTTAAGCTTGTCTGACCTCATCTACCTCATGTCTTCCTCCTTCCCTGTCTCCACCTCCTGCTCAAGGAACGGAGTTCTCAGCATCCAGAACCCAGCCAAGGGGACCTCCCTTTTCCCAGTAAAAAAACAAAGGGTCCATCTTCCAGGGGTGGGGAGTCTGATGTGCTGGGGTGGGGTAGCAGCCTGGCAGGGAGTTGGCCTCGGGGGCTGCGATCCCTGTTGCAGACAGCACTTTGGTTAAACCGTTGGCGTTTATAAGAAGTCCCATCTTCCTCCTTGTTATGAGAACCTCCTAGAAACTGGTTGTTGCTGGTAGTGGTGGGTGTTCACTCCGTTAACCTACACCCAGCAGTATATGGATGAGCACCGCTGTGCATTCACCCCGAGGGACAAGGTTTTGTTAGAAGAAGCTGAAATGTTGATTCCTGTGTTTGTCCCTGAGGGTGAGGTCTCTGGTCTGTGGCCGGCTGGGCCAGCCCCTGTTACCCTGGCCATGTCAGCAGAGTCGCAGCGAAGGTGTCCAAGGGGCATGAAGCTGGCAGGAGGCCTTCGCTGCTGGGACTCACACACAGACACACTCGCGTGCACATGTGTGTGCATGTCTGTGGGGTGGACGTTGTCCACCTCGCTGAGCACGGAGGGTGGGGGGTAGGAATGGGAATAAACTGAAGCCTAATTGCTGGGCACAGGGCCAGTCCCCAGGCAAATCCCGGACTAAGGCTGGTGCTCTTTCTGGTCCGCGATCTGATCCCCGGCTTCCCCTGACCAGCTGTGTGTTCCCTCCGGTGTGTTCTTTATTGGTGCTCTGTCATTCTTGATTTCCGACTGGTCTTTTTTCGTAGTTACCATATCATGTTGAGCATCTTCGCCATCATTATTTTAAACTCTGTAGCGGATAAATTTCCTGTCTCCATTTCGTTGTGCTCTTCTGGAGAATGCTCTGTTCTTCCATTTGGGGGTTGACTTTTTGTCTCCCCAGTTTGGCTGCCTGTTTGGGTTTGTGTCTGGGTATTAGGTAGATCCGCTAAGGCCCCCAATCTCTAGCGCAGGACAATGTTAGACGCTGTTTCTGGCTGGCCCCAGTCCCCGGTGTGGTGCCATCAGCAATCCACAGCCTGTGGCTCCCTCTGCTGGGCCGGGTGCCTTTGGAAAGGATGGAGATGTGCACCAGGGTCTGCTTTTCCCAGCCCTGGGCGCCGAAGGAGATCAGACCAAGTCTCAAAGCCTCTGAACAGCAGCCACCTCGGTCTGCAGCCTGATTGTTCTCAGTGTCTCCGGAGGGTGCCTGCATCCCAGCCTCTCTCTCTGGCTGGCAGACAGCACCCCGGCTGCTTTTCACAGCCAGATGTTCTGTGGGCACCTTTCTCAGCTCCGGTGCTCCGGGCTGGGAAGCCCAGCTTGGGGTGTAGACCCCAGCGTTCTCAGTGGGAACCCCCACAGCTGAGACCTCTCCCCGGAACATCGGCTGCTGTCTGTGGGCGCCAGGCAGCCCTCTGGCGTCCCCGCCCCTCCTGTGGGTCTCTCTGCATCTCCACTTTCCGTCCTTGCTTCTCAGGGTTTTTCTCCAGCTCATCGATGTTTCAGGGTGGGTTTTATGTAGTTTGATTATATTTCCAGTTTGGTCCACTTACTCCGCCGCCATGTTTAATCTCTGATCAATCTGTCCTTCCAACCCAGCGAAGCTGCTTCCTGAAGGAAAACTTCATGAAGTGTTTGGTTTGGTTTTGAAAAACGAAGAGCGGTGATCACTCTGGTATAGGAACCACTCTCTCTCTATTATTAAACCTTGGTTTTTAAGCTTTCCTCCCCCCCCAAAGTTTAATTTCAGAGATAAACTGAGCTTTTTAGTAATTCTGCATTTCAGCTCCTTTTAGTCATTAAATCATTAAAAACTCTGGGGAACGTGAGGAAAGAGTGTGATAAACAATGTACTAACCTGGCAGGTGTGCTCAGCACCTCGCTGTTTGCAAAGCCCTTTCACACACACAGTCCAGGGCCACGCTCAAGGGCCAGCAGGCACGGAACGCCCGATGCCTCGGGTTCAAGCAGCATTATCTTTCCTCAGAGCACAGTGGACTTCTTTAAAATTATGTCTTGACCACGGAATTCATTTTTAAAAATATATTTTTATCAATTTCAGAGAGGAAGGAAGAGGGAGAGAGAGAGTAGCATCAATGATGAGAGAGAATCATTGATCGGCTGCCTCCTGCATGCCCCCTACTGGGGATCGAGCTTGCAACCTGGCATGTGCCCTGACCAGGAATCAACTGGGACCTCCTGGTTCATAGATTGACACTCAACCACTGAGCCACACCAGCCTTGGCTCTGGAAGGAGTGAGGGGTGCTGACCCATCCTGCACAGTTGAAAATTCACACACAACTTTTGAATCCCCCCAAAACGTCAGTCATACCTCAGAATCCGGGGGGATTGGTTCCAGGACACACCCCCACACACAAATACCAACATCCACACGTGTTCTAACCCCTTATAATACGTGGTGTGGAACAGTGCCTATAGTCAGCCCTCCGCATCCGAGAATTCCCAACCATGGATCAAAGATTCTGTTTTCCATCCACGTTTGGTTGAATCTGTGGATGCAAAACCCAGGGATACTCCGTTGTATACAGGGGTGAGCAAAAGTAGGCTTACTGTGGCAATGCAATAAGTAATAATACAAGAACAAACTCTGTGTTTTGTGGACTCACAATTGTATTTATTGGAGAAAAAAATATCTGTGTGTAAATGGACCCGTGCCATTCAAAACGGGTCCTCTGTACTGAGCTTATATATTATTCTAAGATTTTTATATTTATTTCTAATTTTCTATGTTTATATCATATTTAAATAACGTCTCAATGCTTGTTGGTATCCTGTTTTAAATAAAGAGCTCTATTTTTTTTTAATGGAAAAACGTGTGCTCTTCTTTCTCATCTAGCTGTTAGGACTACAAGGGTCTTGGGTTGGGTTCCCCGCCGCTGACCCAGAGACCAGGATTACGGGGTACAAAGCCCTGCTGTCATTCCAGGAACCATCATGAGGGGTGGTGGGCAGCCAGACAGAAAGGGCAGCCAGTCCTGGTGCAGACTCCAATAGGTCACGCCCCAGGTCACAGGGGCCCAGTCCCCCTGAGGCGTTGGGAGTTCAGTGTCGCACCCTGCATGTCTGTCTGGGGAATTTCTCTCCACATTCCCTCCCGGAGAGAGCTGCAGGTACTCAAAGTTGGAATCCATCAAGGTGAGTGCACGAGAAAGGTGAATGCCCTGGGGGCAGGGGGAGGGGACAGGGGCACCCACATCCCCTGCTACCGTGAGGCCGGAGCGGTGCCCACACTCTCGCAGCTCACCCTGTTGCAGCTCTGGCCCATGGAAGGACACAGAGCATTCTCAGCGGTGGGCCTTGCAAACCCAAGCTCATTCCAGCAGGTGGATCACTCAGGAGGTTCTCTGGCCTCCAGCCATTTTGTCAGGCCCCCTGGTAACTGCCGGGCACTGCCTTACAGGTTGCCACCTTTTTTCCGGGTGCCAGTGCAGGCGCTAGACCCCAGCTGGGCTGGCCCTGGAGCAGGCTCCAGCCTCCTACTGCCCCACTTTCCACCCCGGGAAACGGGAAAATCCAGTGTGCAGAAGAGACGAGCATGAGGCCGCCACCCTGGCTGCTGAGCGGAGGTGAGAAGCCCCGGTTCCGGTCCATTCCTGAGGCCCAGGGGCCGCCCCGTCCTCATCGGCTCCCCTGCATCCTGGTCTCAGCCACCTCCCAGGACCTTCTATCACTGACAACCAAACCCCTTGCCAGTTCACACTGCCTGCATCTCACAGCTGCCGTCTTGGTGGGGCATCGCCCCCTTGAGTGGATGCTCATGCGGTAGGTCCTTTCCAGAAAACGGGGCAGAACTTCCTCTCCTCCCCCCCACCCCCCGCCCTCTGATGCCAGGTCGCCTTTGAGCTTCTCTTGGCCTGTTGGTGGCCAGCTTCTGGACAGAGAGGGGGGCAAGGGCTGCCGATGGCACAGGGCCGCTGGGAGAGGGGAGGTCTGGGTAATGGATGTCACATCCTGAGAACTTCAAGGAAGGGACGGTTTTACTCCTGGCACCAGCACCTGGCCCGGGGGGGGAAGCTTGGGAAGGGAGGGAGGGAGTGAGGAAGGGAGGGAGAGAGAAAGAAAGAGAGGGAGAAAGGGAAGGAGGAAGGGACTATGAATCGGAGTCCCCAAGGAGCTGGCATGGCTAACTGACATTTTTAAGGACTAACTGGGACTATAAGGGGCCAGAGGTCTTGCATGAGATGATCCCCTCCCAGAGCTCAAATCCTGCTGCGTGTGGATGACTGCTCTTCCTCACCGGCTTCTGGGCCCCACGCCAGCACCTAGTCCCCTGATGGAACTCTGTTTTCCTCACCTCCCTCTTCCTTGAGCTCACTGCTGTGTGCACAATATGATAAACGGGGGGTGGGGATGGGGGTGGAGGAGAGCAGGCCGGAAGTTACATCTATATCTACCTGAGTAAGTCAGTCCCGTGAGTCAGTTACTCAAGAGATACTGGTTGGCGCCGGGACCCATTCCAGCCCAGGGAGCCCCACCTCTTGTCATGTGATGCCACAGGATACCGAGGTGACAGGTCCTATTAATTGCCCCCCACCTCCCCGACACACACACACACACACACACACACACACACACACCTCCTGCCTCTCTAGTGGATTTGGAGGAGAAGTGGTGATCCCAGGTAGGAATGTCTCAGGGTACACACTGTGGTGGGCAAAACCATTAGCTGGGGGTGGGAGGCCCCCTTCCAAGGTCAGCGCCTCCAGGGTGAATCTCATCGGGGTTTCTTTGCTCTGCATGCCCCCCTCCCCCCCGCCCCCCGCCCCAAGCCACTAAATGGATCATCTTGGAAGCCAGATTCCAGCAGGGCTCCGAATCCTACCCCCACGCCCATCTCTGAGGCTTCGTGGAATGCCCTTCTCTGAACAACCTTATTCAACCTCCACACTCCTCTGTCCCAGAACTCAGCCTCAGACACCGATGGCGACTGGAACTTCTCAGGGAACACTGATCACTGTCCTCGTTGCCCCTCCCCCTGTCCCCACCGCCACGCCCAGGAGCCTGGGTGTTGCAAAGCTTGGTCCTTGGGTTCTCGTCCTTGTGCTGTGACAGAGGAGACTCAGCAGGAAGTGTCCTCTGACACCGCAGCTGGCTTAACCCTCTCAGCAGCCCCGAGGCGCAGATGATGACTTACCTTTTGTGGAGGAGAAAGCGGAGAGTGAAAGGTCAAGGGACTACACACCGTGGGCAGGGGCAGAGCTAGGATTCCAAGCTGGGCCTGTCTGCCCGCTCACTTCCTGGCTCCCAGGGCCCAGGGAAAGGCCCCCCCGGTCCTGGCATGAGGCGTGGACCTTCTTGATATGTTTCTGAAACGTGTAATAAGCATGAAATAAGCTCCAAGAATTCTTTCCCTGGGAGAGCGGAAATGACAAGCAGTCAGGAACCGCTGAGTGGATTGTGTCGTCAGTAACGGCCATGAAGGGAACTCCGTGATGTCAGGGGAGGTTTCAACCCCGGGTGACACAGAGGCAGAGGCCGTTCAAGTTCCAAGGGCCCTCAGGCCGCCTTCTCAGACAGAGAAACAAAGGCCCAGAGAGGGGGCGACACTCATTCAAGGTCACCTGGAGGCAAGGGCAGGGTAAGGACAAGGCCTAGGACCCCAACCTGCAGTGTCCTGACTGACCCAGCCCAGGCGTGGATTCTCACAGTGAGTCTGATTCTCAGGCTACGGGATGGGCCACGAATTCTTCATCCCTTCGACCAGCGACCCCTCCAGCTCTCTCACTGCTGGGCCACAACCACAGAGACAGCACAGCTCGCCCCCTCCCCCAAAGCACACCCCTCTGTCCGGGGATGTTCCGGCTTCTGCAGAACGGGTTCTGGATCGCTGGCGTTGAAAGAAGGGACCGGAACAGGTTGCATTCCTGAGCACCTGTCGTTTTAGGAGGAGCTTTTCCTACAGCGCAGGGATGTTCCCCAGCCAAGATGGAAGCTGGCCAGCTCACCCCCGCTCCCGCATTCAGTCAACAGACATTCCCAGTCCCTGCTCTGGGCCAGCTCGTGGCGGGTGGTGAGATGGCAAGGAAAGCAAGTCATACACTTTGTCTCCACAACCAATGATGGAGGGCGGGGGATGCAGAGAGGGGGAAGAGGGAGATCATGTGGTGCAACCCACACTAGGATGAGGGAGGGATGGGGAGGGATGGGGGCCACGGGAGCACAGAGCTGGGGCTCCTAACCCACCCCGGTGAGTGGCTCACATAGGCCAGGCTTCCTGGAGGCAGTGAACCTGAGAAGAGATCTGAAGAAGGAACAGGAACGAGATGGCAAAAAAGGAGGTGGAGCCAAAACTGGTTTGGCTCAGTGGATAGAGCATCAGTCTGTGGACTGAAAGGTCCCAGATTCAATTCCGGTCAAGGGCATGTACCTTGGTTTCGGGCACATCCCCAGTAGGGGGTGTGCAAGAGGCAGCTGATCAATGTCTCTCTCTCATTGATGTTTCTAATTCTCTATCCCTCTGTGCAGCGGGTACAGCTTGTACCAAGGCTCAGAGGCAGGACAGGGCATGTGCGCTGGAGAGATTTGTCAGAGAGAACACATGTGCATTTCCCCTCATCCAGCCAGAGAGAATCAGCAGGTGCATCTGCGGCTGTAAAGGCCAATTCCATATGTGGATGCTGTAAGCTCTCTGCATTCAGCCACGGGGAGGGTACAGGGAAACGCAGAAACTTCGCACACACAACCTTTTCTCTCTCACCGTGGAGCTTTAGAGACCAGACAATAAAGCGGTCTAGCAAGCATCCTCCAGTGGTCACCGCCTCCCGCTGCACACCCCAGCCACCAAGAGCAGCCCATCTTCAAGTCAGCCACCGCTTCACACCAGGAGCTGTTTTCTTAAATCCCAGGACATGTGCCTCTTCATCTGTCCCCTCTCAGCCCCCCTGGTTTTCCTGCTTAGAGGTGGTTACCCAAAGGGGGACGAGACCCTTCTCCCTGCAACAGCCCCTCTGGCATTTGAAGATGGTCCTCTTGTCCCCCCTTGCCCTGCCGGAGTCTCTCCTTTCCGACCTTAAACAGGAGCGCCACTGAGGAATAACTTGGGAAAATGGCGAAGGTGCGGTGGACTAGAGTTCTAGAAGGACTTTTACAGGGACAGTGTGGTGGGCTGGAGGTGTCACAGCACCTTACAGCAAAAGAACCCATCCCCGGGGACTTCGAAGAAGATGGAGTTTGACTAAGGGAGAGGAAATGGCATTCCAGGAGTGGAGTGCAACCCATGCAAAGGCATGTGTGTTTTTTTAATTACGGTTCACATCCAATGTTATTTTATATATATGTACCACAGCCCGGTGCACGAAATTTGTGCACTTAGCGGGGAGGGGTCCCTCAGCCAGGCCTGTGCCCTCTCATAGTCCCGGAGCCCCGCAATCCATGGCCCCGCAGAGGAAGCCCTGCCCACCCGCCACAGTGCTGCCAACCAGGTAGCCTGGCCCCCTCTGCAGGGAAACGGATTGGAGGGCTCCGTGATTGACTGCCCCAAAGAGGCAAGCCCTGCCCACTCAGTCAGGGCTCCGTGATGGGTCACCCTCACAGAGGGAGGCCCCGCCCACCTGCCACAGCCCTCTAGCTGGTGGCCTGGGTCTCCCTCTGTGGGGCAATCATGGGACGATGGCAGGGCCCCAGACCAATCACATTGCACCCACCTTGGCTGGCCTGGTGCCAGTGGGTGTCATAGCATGGTCATCCGGACGGTCATGGTGCTGTTCGGCCGTTCGGTCAATTTGCATATTATGCCTTTATTACTATGGATTTCAGAGAGGAAAGGAGAGGGAGATGTTGGTGGCTGCCTGGCTGGAGGGAGCGGGGACTCCAGAGGACACACAGCTGTTGCTGGGGATGCCACTCAAAGCCAAGAAAGAGGGGAAGAAGGGCTCTGACTTCTCTCCTCCCGCTCTTTCATGTGTCCCATTGGTCAAACCTATCAGGAAGCAGTTGACAAAGGAGTCTGGGAAATGTAGTTTCCTACAATTACAGGCCATGCCTGGCACAAGCCAACCCTCAATTCTCCCAAAGCACAGCTTAAATTTGGCTCTTTTGTCAAACAGACTTTACCGAAGAGTGGGGGCTGATAGAAAGCAATTGCAGCACAGCAAAGGAAAACCTGACGACAGATCCCTGGCTGACACAGCCTACTACTTCCGAAGGCAAGCCCTTAGGAGCCAGCTCTCCTGCTACTGGCCTCAGCCTGCTGGGTCCCTCAGGTCAGCCAAACTCTCCCCAGGGCCAGAGGGCTCTGGCCATGTCCACCCTAACCAGAGTCTGGCCATGTCCACCCCTTCCATGTTCCCTGAGGTCCAGTGAGAAGGAGAAAATATTCCCTAAGTTATTTAGCGAATTATTTCCTAAACACCCATCCCAACCAACTTCACGTTAACCCCTATGGATACAGCTCCTGGGAGAAAGATAGTCTGGGTGAGCAGCTGGAATCCTGATTGTCCCAAACTAAAGGCCCACTCGTGACTGTTGCCCCATCTCTAGCACAATAGACCGTCCCTGGAGTTTGAGCTCGGCGCTTTCCTCCCTGACCTTTAGCACATCCCAGACCTCAAAGGCTCACGTGCCAGCAGCCTCCCTAGGAAGGAAGGCTCTCCGCATCCCGCATGGGGACCTGCTTTCAATGGGGTGCAGGGGCCAGCAGACGGCCTATACCTCCTGCCAGAGCAAAGCCAAGGAGTCTTAGCTTTTCCTTTGCCATAGGAACATTCTGGAATATGCTTTCTGCTCCCTGGTCCAGTTCTTTTCCTTAGGGAAAACCCCTGGGGATGGAATTACTGGGGCAACCTGCATGCGCTCCAGGCTTTTGCTACGCAGCGCCAAATGGCCCTCTGATAAGGCGTACGGCGTGGATCCTCTCTGCCTTGCCTGCCTCTCCGATAACCACTGAAGAGCCCTGGGTGAATCAGCCACCAGACCAGATAAACAGGCCGGCCCGTCACTGGTGCCACTTTCTGCATCTAGGAAAGGAACTCCCTCCACTCCCACCCAGGACCTGGAATTCCGCAGCACCCACACCAGGCACCTTTGTACCCGCGCCCCACTGCTCAGGTCCCACCCTCCACTGCCGGCCCCGCCCTGAGCCCTGAGCCCTGAGCCCTGAGCCAGGTGCAGCCAGCTGCCAAGGCGGCAGAGCTTCCCAGCCTCCCTCGGCGCTCGGCCCGGAGGGGAGGCCAAGAGGGCTGTGTGCCCGGCGGCCCGATGAGGACGCTACTGACCATCCTGGCTGCGGGATCCCTGGCCGGTGAGTGCCCGTCGCCCTGTGATCCCCACCTCCCCCGGGAGCCAGTGCTCAGGGGCATCTCCCTGCACCCTGCCTGGCCCAGGACAGCCAGTTTCAGTTTCTTCTGCTGGGACTGAGCTGCACCCTGGGACAGGGAGTGGGGTGGGGGTGGGGGGCAAACCCCTGCCTCCCTCCACACCCCAAGGGGCCTCTTCCAGGCCTTCTAGCTAGATCTGAAAGCACATGCTCTCCCACAGTGGCCAAGTGTGCAGCATGGATAGATGAACAGGCTCTAAACCACCTGGTCCTTCCCAAAGCGGGTGGAAGGGCATAGTTTTCAAATACGATTAGGTGGATTTTTTTAAAATCCTCACCCAAGGATAAGTTTTTATTGATTTGAGAGAGAGAAGAAGGGAGAGGGAGAGCGAGAGAAGCATCCATGTGAGAGAGAAGCATTAAGCGGTTATCTCCCATATGCACCTCAACCGGGTATCGAACCCACAACCTAAGCCTGTGTGCCCTGACTGGGAATTGAACCTGCAACCCTTTTTGGTGCACAGGACGACTCTCTGGCCAACTGAGCTGCTGGGTGGGGCGGTGGATGTTTTGATTCATCATTAAGGAGAACCTCCTGGCAGATGCGTGAGATCCTAGTGTGTGTCTGCTCTCCAAAAAGCTTCATAAAATCCAGGGAACTTTCTCAGGAAGTAACACATAGTCCTTGCGGGAGAGGGGAGATGGCCCGGGCAAGGCCTTTTCGTTCAAGAGCAGGATGCGCCCACGAAGGGGTTCCCGGCCAGTGCTGACTGGACCCGCAGAGTTCCCAGCTGCTGCCCCGGCCCCTCCAGTCTCTTTCATCCCCTGGTTCAGGCCACCTTCATCTTCTCTCAACTACACCCCGACACACTGGGCCTGTGATAAGCTGTGAAGACACACATCCTCAAGAGACACCAAGACGTGTCCTTTAGACCCCCACCCGTTCTGGTTAGGAGTCATGGAGGCTCCTGGCCCTTTAAGACAGGGAACCCAGCGGAAGCAGTCCCGGGGAGGTTGGTAAGAGTTGGTAAGGTACCTCCGGGGACGGGGTTCGCTCACCCCAGCTTTCTCGGGCTGATTCCAGAGCATGTTGTTGAATTGCCTTTGTTTGTTAGTTTTTTCTCAGCTTCCCGTCTGTGCAAACTTTCTTTTATACAGTCTACAGTCTGTCCGTCTCCCCGGGATTTCACAATGCAGACTTTCATCCGGGAAGTGTAGACATGGCACAGGCTGAGGACAGACGATGCGTCTGAGTGGGGTGGGAGGAGTGGGGAGCCCTTGTTAGCCCTTGACACCTCCTGAAAGAGGGGGCCCGGCCAAGGGCCAGCCACCCCATTTCAGGGAGCCAATGTCAGCTCCCTCCTTGGCCGTGGGAACTCCACCCAACCGGGGCCATTGCCTCCTGCCTCCTGAGCATGCCCCAGCCTCACCACCTGCCTTCCCTCAACCCTTACCACCCACAGGGCACTGACCCCCATGAGCCATCTTCCCACGGCAGGCCATACCCCTCCACTACTAAGGCCCTCCTCCCCCCACCCCAACAGACCCTGGCCTTCTCTCAAATCCCAACTTCTCTCTCTCCTGCCCCTGACCTTACCCCACTGTCAGCCGCATTCTGTTCTGACCTCAAAAGAGCCTTTGCTTTCCTAAGGCAGAGAGTAGGTGGATAGTGATTGGTGTAGCTAGCAGAGAGGCAGGAATGTACAAACGTCTTCTTTATCTTTGATGGAAATTACTGACTTTGGGCAAGTTACTTCTTAGACATCTTAGTTGACTATCTCTAAAATATGAGTGAGGCTATCAGCTTCAGGTGGTGTTATGAAGCAAATGAGGGCACCCTAGCCAGTTTGGCTCAGTGGATAGGGCATCAGCCTGTGCACCAAAGGGTCCTGAGTTCAATTCCCCGTCGGGGCACATGCCCGGGTTGTGGAATTGATCCCAGTAGGGGGTGTGCAGGAGGCAGCCAGTCAATGATTCTCCTCACTTATGTTTCTATCTCCCTCTCCCTTCCTGTCTGAAATCAACAAAAATATATTTTTAAAAAGGAAGTGAGTGAGAGATAACAAATGTTGGAAAGGATGTGGAATAATTGGACCACTCAGACACTGCTGATGGGTAGGTCAGATGGTGCAGCCACTTCGGAAGACAGGTTGCCAGTTCGTCAAAAAACTTAAACATAGAGTCACCATAAGACCCAGCTATTCCACTTCTCGCTGAAAGCCCAAGAGAACTAAAAACACACATCCACACATCCATTTGAAAATGTGCGTACACATGTTCAGAGGGGCGTTGGTCACAAGAAAACAGAAAGTGGAACCAACACCAACGTCCATCGACTGATGAGTGGATAAACAAAATGCGGAGTATCCATACAATGGCATAGTACTCAGCACTCATTCATGCCACAGCATGGATGAACCTTGAAAACATCGCGCTAAATGAAAGAAGTCAGATACACAGGCCACATGCTGTGTAACTATTTATATAAAAAGTCCAAATAGCAAATCCATAAAGGCAGGAAGCGGGTTAGAGCATCGGTGGATAGAGCATCGGCCTGTGGACCAAAGGGTCCTGAGTTCAATTCCCAGTCGTGGCACATGCCCAGGTTGTGGAATTGATCCCAGTAGGGGGTGTGCAGGAGGCAGCCTACTCGTGGGAAAGAGGAGGAACAGAGAGGAGATGTGCTGATGGTAACAGTTGGCATTTAATAGTGGTAATGGTTGCACAGTTTTGCAATATACTTTTAAAAAAACCACTGACTTGTGCGCTTTAAATGGTGACTTTTGTGGAATGTGAATTATAGCTCCATAAAACAGAAATGGAGAAGTGATGAAGAGCAGTGATGGTCCATGAGGGATGGTCTGGTGAGGGGGCGGGCGCGGTGTCTCACTCCCCTTCCTTGGACACTTTGTGCTGGGGGTGGGGTGCACGGGCCTTCTGCTCACCCTGCTTCCCCTTCCTGCAGCCCACATCGCGGAGGACGCCTCGGATCTTCTTCAGCGCGTGGCATTCCAGTCCAGCAACTTCGAAAACATCCTGACGTGGGACAGCGGGCTGGAGAGCTCCCCGGATACAGTCTACAGCGTCGAGTATAAGACGTAGGCTTCCCTCCCAACATGACCTCTTCTGTCCCTGCTCTGAAACCAGCCCCGCCAAGAAAACGCTCCCTGCCACGTGCCCCCTGTCCCCCGATACCCTGACTGGTACTATGGCCCCCGAGTGTAGCTCTGCTCTGATTCTTTTGTAGGAGGATGAAATCATGGTTAAAAGTACCTATAACACCTGGGACAATTGGGTAACCACACCAAGCCTCAGTTTCCCCATCCGTAAAGTAAGAATAGCGATAGTGCCGAGACCGGTTTGGCTCAGTGGATAGAGCGTCGGCCTGCGGACTGAAAGGTCCCAGGTTCTATTCCGGTCAAGCGCATGTACCTTGGTTGTGGGCACATCTCCAGTAGGGAGCATGCAGGAGGAAGCTGATTGATGTCTCTCTCTCATCGATGTTTCTGACTTTCTATCCCTCTCCCTTCCTCTCTGTAAAAAAATCAATAAAATACATTAAAAAAAAAAAAGGATAGCGATAGTACCTCATCATAAGGTTGTTAGGTGGATAGTCATGGACACTGGCGCCCCGCAAATAATTGTTTTATTATTATTGGTGAGACAAAGCCAACACAAAATTGTGCCCACCCCTTGGTACCTATGCCCTCGGTCCCCCACAGGGAAGGCAGGTTGGCATGGGCTCAGGGGACCGCAAACCCAGCTTTCATTCCTAGTCCGGCCACTTCATCCTGTGGCAAGTCACTCCCCTCTCTGAGCCTCAGTTCCCTCATCTGTAAAGTGGGGTCATAGCGCCTGCCCCAAAGGGTTAGGTGATAATGAGCCTGGAATGTGGATTCAGACCGGCTGGGTTCAAATCCTGGCCCCCAAAGCATGCTTCTAACATCTGGGCGCCCTAACCGGTTTGGCTCAGTGGATGGAGCATCGGTCTGCGGACTGAAAGGTCCCAGGTTTGATTCCGGTCAAGGGCATGTACCTTGGTTGAGGGCACATCCCCAGTAGGAGGTGTGCAGGAGGCAGCCAATTAATGATTCTCTCTCATTGATGTTTCTAACTCTCTATCCGTCTCCCTTCCTCTGTGTAAAAAAAAAAAAAAATCAATAAAATATATTAAAAACAAAACAAAAAAAACCCACCTGGGCATAATTTACTCCTAAGCCCCAGCTTCCTTATTTGACAAGGAGCGAGAATAACGTCTGAATCTCACGGGATCGATGCGAGGACTAGCAAATCATCCACATAAAAGGCCTGGGACACAGAACATGCTAAGCAAATATTAGATATCGTTATCATTCTTAATAAACCACAGGCTCGACGCCGGGCCTGTTCACGCCAGCTGTGCTCGGCCCCTCCCTGGCCTGCAGGTACGGCGAGGCAGAGTGGCTGGCAAAGCAGGGCTGCCAGCGGATCACCCGGAAATTCTGCAACCTGACCACGGAGACGGGCAGCCTCACGGAGCTCTACTACGCCAGGGTGACCGCCACCGGCGCGGGGGGCCGGTCAGCCACCAAGATGACCGACCGGTTCAGCTCACTGCAACACAGTGCGTAGGAGCCCCTCTTAGTACCGGGGGAGGGGGTCCCAGAAGGGCTCTGCCTTCATGGGTGGGGAGTGGGGCTGCTAGGGAGGTGGCTTTTGGGGAAGGCATCCCGATGGAGAACACCCCCCCGAGGGATTATTCATCCTCATCTCCATCCCACAACCTCCGTTCAGGCCACCTTCATCTTCTCTCCACTGCACCCCACCCCAGGTCTCTCTCCACCTCACCCCCACCCACACACTCCCCCTTTGACTCTGTTCCAATCCTGAGTCTGATCTCAGCTTCCACGTCACCACTCCCTGGCCCCCACCTGATTTGACAAGGTCACCACCTGGTATTCCTTATCAAAATGAGCTGTTCATTGTCTTCATAGCTCATATCCCAATCTTCAGTTCCTTTTTTGCTTACCTGTGTGTCACCGGCCTCCACCGCCGACACGTGAGCTCCGTGAGGGCGTGTGTGGGTGTGGAATTCGCCGCACTCCCAGCCTTTGGCATGGTGCCTGGCACGTGGGAGATGCTCCATTGGTAACCGATGAAAGAAGGAAGGGAGGATACGTGAAGGAAGGAAGGAATATGCATTGCCAAATTCCCCGTGCTAGTTAAGCAGGCGATAATGTTTACTAACTCAACAACCACATGGTTTTTTTAAGAAAATTTAAAAAAAAAATTAAACAAGCTATTTTTTTCTTTTCTTGTCTTGTTCAAAGAATACATGTTTATTATAGAAATTGTTGAAAATACAGAAATACACAAAGAAACATAACGGTAACCCCAAATAATCTGAACATTGAAACATCGCCGCAATTGCTAACTCCTTGGTAACCTGGCTGTTTGTTTTTCATATAGTGGTGTCCTAGGCATTTATTTGCCCATTAAATATTTTTTCATAGCATGATATTTCACTGCTAAAAATTATCCGTTCTAGGCCTGGTGTTGCTCAGTGGTTGAGGGTCAACCTATGAACCAGGAGGTCGTGGTTTGATTTTCAGTTAGGACACACGCCTGGGTTGTGGGCTTGATCCCCAGTGGGAAGCGTGCAGGAGGCAGCCAATCAATGATTCTCTGTCATCATTGATGCCTCTCTCTCTTTTTCTCTCTCTCTCTTCCTTCCTCTCTGGAATCAGTAAAAAATACATTTTTTAAAAAGGATCCATTCTATCCAGGTACCTTAACTTATTTCCATAATTCACTTTTGAAGACATTTAACTCTGTTTTTCAGTTTTATAAACATTGAAGTGAACATTCTTTTGGCTCAGATGTTTTTTATCTCGGAGGTCAATGGACCCTTGAGGTCTTTCATAAATTAGCTTTAGGGGAAGGAGGTTTATGAATCCTTGAAAATGAGGGCAAGTTTTTTTTCATATGTCCATTTTAGAGGAGAGAAGAACCATTGCATTCATTCGATTGCCAAAGGGGTCTGTACACCAGTCAAGGCCATTTGGCTATTTAGAAAGTCTGTCTGAAAAAAGACTAAACTCTTAAGCCTGGCCATTGGGTTGAATCAATAATTTTGGGTATCACAAAATGTCACTGAAGCATCATCAGTCCTAAAGCTGTCTGCTAGGAAGCTAGGTGGAAGGGTGCTCCAGGCAGACTCAAGGTGGGGTGAGGGGTCCAGAATGTAGGGGTTGAGCCAAAGGCATGATCAACTTAGGGACCAGAGTCCCTCTCCCTGATATCTTCCTACTCACGCTTGGTCACCCCTTTGCCATCCTTAACCTCAAACACTAGCTGCTGGCAGAATTTCTCTTTTCTCGCCTGTTTGGGAGTCAACCTATGAGCCAGGAGGTCCTGGGAGAAGCAGGGAAGAAGACCTTTGCCATGGTCCAGGGCAGCCTCACCCACTGGCTGGTTCTGATCTCTTTCTTTCCCTTCCTCTCTCTCCCTTTTTCCAGCTACCATCAAGCTACCTGATGTGACCTGTATCCCCGCGGTGAGATCCATCCAGATGATTATCCATCCCACCTTCACGCCCCTCCAGGGCAGGGATGGCCGCCGGATGACCCTGGAGGAGATCTTCAATGACCTCTTCTACCGCTTAGACCTCCGCATCAACCAAACCTACCAAATGGTAAATAAATGGCATCTACATGTGCCAGCCTGGTCCTTCCCTGCCTGGGAAACCCAGTTCCCCCTCAGTTAGGTCTGCATTGCTTTAAGTAGAATAAATTAGCATTTCCCAGCACATTCCACAGCCTCTCCTGAGTGGAGTCACATACACAATAGCACACTAAAGTCTCTGACAAGTCCTGGGCACCCAAGACCCCAGTTCCAATGTGTGTTTGACACAACTTCTCCCAAATGTATTTGACCTTTTATTTTGCACAATGTTGTTTTTCTTAACTTTTTGCCTACTGTCTTCTAACGTTCTGGGGAACAACCTCTATTAACACCCTCAGGTGTCCACTTCCAGAAATGCTGGAGTTGCTGCTACCCCTGCATTTCTTGTGGCTGGTTCTCCACTATTTGTGGGAACTGGATTCAGGCAGCGTCTTAAGATCCGTAATAATGAGAGGTGCGAGGCAAGGGCATGCATTGTCAAACAATACACAAGTTACTTCCTTTTGTATTCAGAAAATATGTGGTATTTCCCGCCAGCATGTGCCACTAATTCGTAATTCCATTGACTATTTCTGCACTAAAGGTAGTGGTGGTAATGGTGGTGGTGGTGGTGGTGGTGGTGATGGTGGTGGTGGTGGTGATGGTGGTTGTTAGAGTAGTGATGATGGTGGTAGTGGTGGCAGTGATGGTGATGGTGATGGTGGTAATGGTGGTTGTTATAGTAGTGATGATGGAATAGTGGTAGCAGTGATGGTGATGGTGGTGGTGGTGGTGGTGGTTATAGTAATGATGATGGAGTAGTGGTAGCAGTGATGGTGATGATGCTGGTAGTGGTGGTGGTGATGGTGGTTGTTAGAGTAGTGATGATGGTGGTAGTGGTGGTGGTGGTGGTGGTGGT